>KN167010.1:15737-25859 GCA_000757745.1 Steinernema scapterisci | reverse complement strand
GCACAGCATGATGACGATTTTGACCTTTTCCTGGACCACCATCCTCCAGAAATCAGTCGACGTGGTGTCCATCGGAGCCTGAAATGAGCGTAACATGTTATGTCAGATCGGAGCAGCCCCAAATCAGTCGAAACAGAAAGCAAACCTACCTGAGTGCAGATGAAACGCTTGGGATGTCGAGGAGACGAGATGTAGTTTGCGTGGATATAGTCGTTCGGCGCATTCCTCAGAACCACTCGGGTGCAATCCAGGCACGCGACGTCGCAATAGCGATTCTTTCCGAGAGCGTGAGCCGCTCTAAACATCGTCATCTCACGTGGTTCGACGTCTTTCCTCGCCTTGAAGAAGTCGGCAGCCAACCCATTGACACCTTTTTCCAGAGTCGTCGCAACCCATCCGTCCACCTGCAAAACACGAAATTTTCAAATTCTGTAATTCCATCTCCTACTGCTCTCTTAACGGCGATCTTCTTCTGCGCCGAGGTCTTCTGCTGCGGTTGAGGACTTGCGCCATCGGAGCTGAAGCTGTCGATCGAGTGGCTGTCATCTCCGTTGTTATGGACTGTGGAGGCGAGAGACCTGAAACGGAACGCCAGATTATATAGCAAAAACGATCAAATGGAAGCCATCTTACGCCTGCGACGCGGGCACGAATCCGACCGTGTCCACCCTGGACGACGGCTTCTGGATAGATGGGTTGGCAAAAACACTGTTTGTGTCCGCCATTGACCAATCCGTAAAACGACAATTTGCACGATTCGACCGAACGGAGGAGCCGAAGTCGGACCGACCGACTCCCAGGCACTCGAAGGGCAAAACTGAGAATGGCCGTGGGCTCGCCAGACAGGGCAAAGAACTTCGACTTCTTGTCTCACAGACGTAGCTGTCTGCAAGACAGTCATAGGCATCACGCGAGACAAGAAAGCGGCTATTCATTTTTGGTCATCTTTTCCCAGGGTGCGGTCGGTCTGCGAGCCCTCTCCCAGGCTCTGCCTGTGATGCCATTCCCACTTTCGCTCATTTAAGTTTTTACGGACCTTCAATAAATCTTATCTTGACCAATAGCCCGGAACAAACACATCGCTTGCACAAGAATCACAGCCCCAAGCACCGCTGTCGCCACTCCCAGAATCGTGGTCATCTGGCTCCCGCATACCATCTGCTCTTCATGACTTTCATGCGCTTCTTCAGCCTTCTCTGTCTTCACGGGTTCTTCAACGTAGTTGTACTGGCTGTCTTCAATATGCTTGCGCTTTTCGTCCTCCACTCCGCCACAATCCTCCTGTAGTTCTTCCCTGGACCTGTAGATCCGTGATTCCATCAAGCTCATCAGTTGATTCAGCGGGCAATCCAGGAAGAGGCATCCGGCTACCGAGAGCTGCTGAAGGGATCCATGAGTTCCGTTCCTGTAAAGAGCCCTTAGGAAACGGTATCCATCGGTTCTCTGGTGGATTTCGAGCAGAAGGGCAGCGGCGTAGGGAATCATCTGGTCGTCCGCGATTCCCATGTTGTACATCAAGGCGTTCATGGTGCTGTCGTGCTGAACAGGTCATTTCAGGTTAAGAAAAACGAGGACCACTTCCTTACAGTAGCATAAATCCGAAGTTTAGGTTGGTTTCCGCGTTCTGCAAAAACGGCGACTTGCTTCAAGACGTCGCCCAGAAGGTATCCTCCCCTCAACTTCGCCAGGATCGGGTGGCTGTATTGGCTGAGGAGTTGGATCCGTTTCAGTTCCACAACTGCATCGAAGATCGTTTCGTTGATCCATTCGGGTTGAGGCAGGCCGTTGACTTTCTGAAAAAGCTAAATTAAGGAATTTAGGCTTCTCCTACCTCTCGATAAAAAGCGCTATAAACGTCGCCAATGTTGCTCATGGAAACGTCCCATCCGGTCTTCTCCGAAAGGAACGCGAAGAGTCGTTTGTGGCGAAAATGGAGTTCCTTGTAGAACTCTTTGTTCAGGTGTTGTTCCAGGATTTCGTACTGCTGACAGTGGACGCTCATGGGCCTCAGTAACTGGAAAGAAACCAAATTTTAGGACGTCATTAGGATGCACATACCAAATCTTCCCAATATGGAACATCGGCGCTGATCAACGTGATCTGGCCGGGGAACAGAGTTTCAGCGAAGAATCTTGCGCTTTCTGAAGCTCGGCGCTTCGTGGAAGTCCTAATGAAAACCTGACAATACACTCTTTAGAACACTTTTTCGGAGATTTAAACCCTTACCTGGTCATCATCGAAGACCGGATCCACAAGCTTCAATTTGTCGATGTATCGTTCCTTCAAAAACGTCCCAAGTTCTCTCATTTCTTCTTCGCCTCTCTGAAATCCTCATTTCATTTTTATCACCAATCTAAAACGCACCTCCGTGAGCTGTGACCATCCATTAGGCCACGTTCCAGGACTTCGGTTCGGGTCAGTGGGATAAACGCGGCTGGGCGACCGATCGCCGCCTCTGAAGATCGCGTGCACATACTCGAGTTTTCCCTGCGAGAGTCGGAAAACAGCGAAAAGGAGAAGAAAGCGACGGAAAGTTTCCATGCAGCGGCGGCGACAAACGAACAAAACGAGCGAAATGCGAAAATCCGTCGCCTAACAGAGGGAGGAGAGGGAGGAGGATTTGCATAAATGAGCCTCGTGTCAGCGATTTGCATTTGTTGCACTTGCGTGGGACTGAAATGAAACCAATTGAAGGTGAAGTTAATAAAATTGATCTCTTCTTACATCATCCTTTAGGAGTTTCATTCGCCCTCTGGTCACTCGCGGCCGACGGAATGGCGCAGAAGCTCGGGATCCAGAAGACGATTTGAAATCAAGGAATTCGGTTTGAAACAGGTAAGCCATGTCAACGAAGGGAAGTTCTGGTATTCGCTGGTTCAAAGTGCGGTTGAACGGATTCGTTTTGTGCTCGAAATGGCCTGAATTTATGCCTTGAGTGGCTGCTCTCGTCCGACTCGTTCATTTTACCGTGCTTTTCCGTGTTTGTCCGCTCATGATAATCTCTCCCCACGTATCCACAAACGATATCCAGATCTCCAACGGCTTCAGCCATCTCAACTCGACTCTTTCCAGCTCCAAACTCTCAAAAGCTCAAAAACGCACGCCAAACATCCACCACCTTCTCCCTCAAAACAACCCGTAAATCCCGAACGCGCGTCCTCATCATCTGATTCTCCATTTCCGATGCTTTTCTCGTGTTCCTCTTCGATCTCAACGCCATTTCAGAGCTCCCATGCGATTCGACCACGATGATGGAACTGCCGGAAGTGGACAAGCAGCAGTATGGAGCCCAATTCGAGAGCAAGGAAGGCTGGGTGCTCGCGAAATGCACCTTCCACAGCTTCAACGAGACGGCGACCCAAGCTGGATTCCCGGGATCGGACGAGAAACGGCAAAACGAGCAGTATCCGCTCATTCTCGTAAGCTATTAAGCCTTAGGTTTTAAGATGATTAGGGTGAATTTCAGAGCAAAGGCTTGTTCAAGGAGAACTATGAAGTCGGGGACCTGTTCCTCATCTCCTTTGAGAAGCCGGTGACCCGACCAGCCTCGCCCGACTCCAACCCAGTGGAAGAGACGACCTACGTCCTGCAATACGAAGACGAATGCGCCCTGATGAATCGCCCGAACGCGGTTTCCATCGAGCTGAAGGTCCTAGGAAGCGATACACAGGGCCGGCCGCATTTCACGGACGTTTACATCCGAAGAATCACCTCAGGCGAAGTGGACACGGTTAGCCTTTCTCGCTCTTCATGCAACGTCTCAAATCTCCATTTCAGGTTCTTCTTTCAAGCATAGAACTCACCTTCAAGGAACAATACGTCAGCCGATCGGATATGTGGCGATATCGAAACTGCCTCCTGAATTCCTGCATTTACCAGAACATGCGGATGACTTGGCACGGAATCCAGATGCGAGTCAGCGACCTCTGGCTGAACGGCGAAAACGTCAAGACTGGATACGTGAACGAAGACACCAGAATAGTGTTTAGGTCTTCGAGTTCGATGGTGCTGATTTATATCCAGGTATGTGCGACCGGTTCGTTTATTTGGGAGTGGGTGTAAATGAGGTTTGATAAGCAGACAGAACGGTCTAAAAGTAGCCTTTGCTGTCATGAATTTTTGAAACAAAGTCTGTCTAGCCAGAAATGGACTTGCCTGTGGTCTATGGAGGTTCTGATGGCCCGTCTAGACACTGATGTTTATGCGTGCCATTCTCCAATTTTACCGTTTGACTCAGTAGTGACCGGTCGTAAAAGCGATCGTGCGACCGACCGGTCTCTCCGTCTACAACGGTCAGCAATGAACGGTTTCCGACACTTTTGAGACACTAATTGCAGGCTTTAAGCTAATTAGTGTGCCGGATGAAGCTAATTAGCGTGTATTCCAGATGAGCTCCGAAATGTGGGACATCGACCCCCAAGGCGATCTCTATTTCGAGAAATGTGCCAAGGGCTTCCTACCCGAGCTGTTCCAGCACTGGAATAATCAAGAGTGTTCCCACTACGTATCCGTCATCGTCTTCTCCAGATGGTTCTTCCGGGAGGAAGTGCTCACCGAAGAGATGAAACAGGAGCTAAGCGATTCCATCGATTACCAAGGACGCTATTACCAAGACTTCTACAAGTTGCTGGTCCAAAACGAGCACTACGACGACTGGAGCCATGTGGTTTCGAAGCTTAAGAAGACGTTTAGCGATTATAAGTCTTTGATTATTGAGCATCACAAGAATAAGTACCCGGTAAGTTTGACGCCTAATTTGACCATTATTTATGATATGATTTCAGGATAGTCCCGTCTACCCCGTGGCCGATATCTCCACAGCCGCTGATTCGAATTTCCTGCAAGTCCTGAACATGTCCATGAACTGCTTCTGCGTTTATCACAACGATCGACGGCTGGAAACTACTGGTCAGCAGGTAAGTTCGGCCTAAAATTTTTCAGAAACCCTAATTTCCGATTTTCAGATTATTCTCATCACTCCAGGAGTCGGTGTTTTCAACGTCGATCGCAGTATGGTCAACATGACGAAGCAGAGAATCATCGACATGGGCATTTCGCTGGATTTGGTGTGCTTAGGAGAACAGCCCCTCCACGCGGTCCCACTGTTCGTCTTCCCGAACATTGCAGTCCATCCTTACGATGATTACTTCATACCGCACTGGATGAACTTTTCGTACTACCAGATGCCAAGGAAATCAGCGATTTCCATCAAGTTCAAGCCGAGAATCAAGCTTCCGGACGATCTTCTTGTTGTAAGTTTTCTGATATCTTTACATTCGATCTGAATGATGCTGTTTTAGAACACTACTCATGGATTGGTAATAGAGGAAGAAGTGCCTGAGAACGTCGATATGGAAGAGTACGACGAAAGGGCGTTCCAAGCAGTACTTTACACCGCTACGGAAAACGAGATGATTCCTTCAAGCTCGAAGCTGCGAGAAGAACTTCAGCGGGAGCTGTACAACAATCCCACATTCGTGAATGAGATGTGGGAAGACGAGAACGAAGACTTTGAAGCGGAGATCGCCAGTAACGAAGCAGAAAGAAGAAAAGCTGCCGAAGAACTTGCAGAGAAGGAGAAAGGAAAGCCGATCAGCAAGCCGGAAGAAGTGGAACCGGAGCACAAATTGTCCGTTTCAATGGACTATCATGGACAGAAGCTATCGCTGGATGACCACGTAGACCCTGAAGATCTGGTTCCGGGAATGAATCACTCGTCCTCCGATAGCACAATTAGCCAAGGATCGGATAAGGATAAAAGTAAGTAGCCGCCTTTCAGCAACCAAGGGTCGCCGGCGCATGGACACCGGTTTTACTGCCAAGTTTGATTGTCGCGGGATCAGTGTTGAAAGCGGCACGTAGGGTTCATTTTCGTGAGCTATCACCTGGGAGACCGGTTGGATTTAGAGTGGCTTCGTTTAAACATCGACCGATCAACCGATCGGGGTTGCTCAAAAATGATTCCTACGTGCCGTTTAAAAGAATTTTATCAAAGTGCCTGTCTGAAGCGCACGATTCATTTACGAATGACGTTATCTCGATGACCGGTTGGGTCTAACTCGAAAATAAGTGACTGCGAAATGATCCCTACGTACTAATTTAAAGATTAAAATTGTTTAATTCAAGCTCTAATTCAACTTGATCTAATTAAGTGCTGTTCAGGTCCAAGTCCCAAGAAGCCAGTCGAAGTTCCAAAGGAAACCTGCCGCGCATTGGACTCTCCGGATTTTACCAGCTCATACGTGCACAACAACCCTCCTCTGAAACGCAAAAAGCAGCCGTTTGTGAGGACCCCGCTTGTCTACGCTCAAACGGGTCTCAGCAAAGCGCTGATCAATCCGTTCCGACCTGAAGAGTTTACGGTCAAAATCACAGCGAATCGAAGACGCTGGATTCACGTATTTCCAGTGGACAGCTTGGGTAGAGCGAAGGTTGGACACCACAAAGTCCCAGGAAAAAGCCTCGACCTGATCGAGAACAACGAAGACGCTTACAAAGGATCATTATTTGATGTAGGGTTACTGTAACTCTAACAATTTTTGACGGTTTGAGTTTCAGTCAGTCCTAGCCAGCGATATTGGATCTATGATTATGAAGAGTTCCCCATCACGAAATCTTTTTAACTCTCCGGAGGCTAATTTTCCAAGCAGCACAAGTCCGAGAGGTTCGAAGAAAGTTACAAAGCAGCGGCTGTGGGCTTGGGGATCGACCGGAGAAGAGCAATGGAATCCCGAGATAGAAATCGACGTTGATTGGAAGTCTCTGACTCGATCTGGGCTGCTTCCCCTAACGACGGACTTCTTCCCGGACGCGAGCATTTTGTCCAAGGGAAGACGCGATAATGATGCTGTTAAGATGTACCCACATCTCAAGAACACGGATGCGAAGATTGAAGCCGAGCAGAAGTGCGGATACATCTTACAGGTTAGCTTCGGAAATTCAGGATGAGCTTCTAACTTAATTTTTTAGGAACATCAAGTCTGCGTGGATTTCGACCTAATGAGGCAATGGCTGGGCCCTGACAGTCTTATCAAGGACCACAAGGACGAGCACGTCCTTTTAGCCAACCTCCTCTTCGACCAACTCCTCTGCCAACGTCTCCAACGCGGCTACCAGATCGTCCTCCTCCCCAAGGAGATGATCCGCTCCGCCATCCGGCACATGGGCCACACCCAACGCGAGTCTATCGGCTCCAACATCACCCGCGAGTGCACTCTTTCTTTCAACCGATTTTACCATCGGATCGCTCTTGTTCCTCCTAAGGATATCTTCGTAACTCAATTCGTCCCAGCAGACTGTGACCCAGCCGTCATCTTCGGTCCTAACGGCGAGGCGGTGGCGTCGAGTCTGGAACGGAAGTCCATGTCGCCGTACGGAACACCTCACTACGATCCCCACAACAGCGAAAGCTACGACTACTTCGAAGAACTCAGCAGAGAAGAAGTTAAGGAGTACAGATACCTCTTCCAGGTTCCTGACTCCCCGCAGTACATTTCCAGTCGGACAAGGTGAGGAACATCTCCGAAGATGCTTTTACCGTAATCCTTTATTTGCAGCTTCAAACATCACAACCTGGACAAGCTGAACTGGAGTTGTCTAGACACCCATTTGCAGTCTAGACGCGGATCTACATTATTCAAGAAGGACATGAAGTGCTTCTCGTCAAGGTATGCGATTGGAAGTATTTCAATTTGGGGCGGATCTAGACAGAAGTCTAGACGAAAATGGCCGAAACGTGATGAGACAAGAAATCATTTCGAGGCAGAAACGGTCTTTGACTGGTCGGTTTTGGAGGGGAATGATTACACATGACGACCGGCGACTGGGGTCTGTGATAGCAAGAATGAGACAATGTGATTTGAGACATTGTCATGTACAGAAGCAGCTGTTGTCTACGAAAAGTCTGGAAGGGAATGCATTTTTCTAAGGGAATGCGACCTGACGAACTAGCAAAAATTCAGACGCGAATAAATTCATTTTAGACATCGGTGCGTTTGAGACACTCCGACCTCAGCTGCTGTTTACCAGACGAGCATTTTAGGCAAATATTCTCAAATCCGACCGGTCATCAGGGTCTTCGATAACGAAAATGGGGCTGAAGAATAACTATCGTTTGCCTAGACAACTCTTGTCTATCAGACGCTTCGGCTAATTGGCTTAACTAGCCTGTATTCAATTGCACTCTTTTCAGGTTCCTCCTGGTCCCCCGATCCACGAGAACGAAGGACATCGAAACGAACAAAATCCACGGCGACATCTACATCGATACATTGGACGTCGAGAAACAAGAAAAGAGCTTCATGCAGTTTGTCGCTTGGCTCAACAACCTGAAACCTATCCAGACTGGAATGACGCCCGTCAGCGAGGTTATGCAGTTCAAGATATCCGAAAGAGACGAGATTCTCACTGCGTGGAAAGCGGAAATTGCTCGCAACCCGCTTGGTTGGACGCTGCCGGCCTGTGGACAGGTCCCTGAAGCCTTAAACGGGATCTTCATCTCGTACACGTTCATAGAGTGGCTCCTTTTGAACGTGGACGAGATCTCATCACATCGGGAAGGATTCGAGTTTGCGAATCAGCTCATCGACACTGGCCGGATCCAAATGGTCGTCGACGCTGCTCCGGCCTTCCCAGAAGAGATGGATTCGTGCAAATCCTCCAGTGACCGGGCAACGGAAGGCCGACGAAGGTTCAAATATGGATTCTTCTTCTGCGCTCTCTGCGACGAGCACACCGAAGTTGCCGTGGGCCATCTACGACGCGTGTTGAACAAGAAAGTCCAGTGCGAGATCGGGCTCAGGTGCGAAAAACAAGACGACCCTATGCCGATAGCCCGTGGTCGCAGGAAACCAAGGAGTTTCACGCAGCGTTCCCTGGGAGCAGATCTCGATGACGACGATGATGATAACGACCCAAAGCGCGGCGGGTGCTACTACCGTACCCGGGCCGTCGAGATGGATTTCTCGACTGTTGGCACAAAAGCGAAATTCCTGCTTTCTCTCTTCGCAGAGTGGGGTCGTGTGCTCTTCGACCGCCGATTCACTCCTGGAAAGGCGTTCGAGATTAACGTGAAGTGGCTTATGGCCACCGGGCAGACGCTGTCCGAGGTGGTTCAAGGATGGGCTCGCCGAGCTCGGAAATTCGACTACCACCTATTCCCAGCGCCAGAGGACGCTTTTGCGTTGCCGAAGAATGTGATGTCTTCGCCGTTGAGGTGCCCGATTTCGATCGTGTTTCCTCCTCCGGAAGTTGATATTCCTTATGAGACGGTAAGTCGTTTTTACAGACAGTGGGAAGGAAGTTTACAGCGAATCTGGCGTAGTCACGTCTGATATCATTTCTACCGTAACCCATTCCAGGTCGAACTGGTCGCCGAAACGATCGCACATCGCTTCGGATTCGTCACAATGGGTTGTCCAGTTCATCCCACAGGTGACGACAGCGACGCCAAGCAGTATCACAACCAGTACGTCCACACCTCCGGTGGCATGTTCATCCTATACGACCCTGACGAGCGTTGCTTCGACTGGGCCTGGAACCATATGCTCACGCATAAATATCGCGCCAATAAGTGAGTTATTATTCTACTTGTTGCATGTATTTAATGCACTCATTTCAGAGATTGTTCCGAAGAATTCCAAGACTTCATGTTGAAAGATTTCCGCGCTTTTTGCGAAGACGCGGACGGCCGTTTGACGGCCTTGTTGCTGGAAATGACGAATCCTGAAAATCACTTGCCATTCCTTGCTCAATAATCCTATCGGGTTTGTATCATATGTATAGTAATAAAGTCCATATTTGAGTCCGTTGATTTCGAAAACTTTACATGGGAAAATAACAACAAAACAACAAAATTGATATCCAGCGATGCTCAAAAGAGCACTTCGTTTTCCCCGTCTTGCTCTTCCGGGTACCGTTCGCGGACTTCGAGATCTTCTCCGTACTGGATCGTGTTGTCGATGACGATTAGGAGTTCGTCGATCGATTCTTCGTCCTCGATGTTCAGCGGGATGAACTTCACGAGGCTGTAGTCTTCAAGCACGCCTGCGATGGTTTCTGTGAGTTGGCGATGTCGTGCGTTCCAAGGTGTTGCCGGCTCCTAGAATTATGCTTTAGAATCTA
>KN167009.1:289503-323628 GCA_000757745.1 Steinernema scapterisci | reverse complement strand
GCCGAGCTGTTCACGTTCTCTCCCCATAGGATGCACGCCGTACTTCCTGGGACGACGTAGAGATGAGTTCACTTCGACATCTGCCTCTTCCTCTCTGGGCGACGAAAACTCGACGTTATAGAGAATCCGCTGCATCTCCATTTTGGCCCATTCGCGCATCTGCAACGGCATTCGGCGGAGGATCGCGGCGACGTAGGCTGCGAAGTAGTCGCAGTCGTCCGTAGCTGGTTTCAGGAAAACGGCGTTGGACATTTGCAAGATTTCGGCGGCCTGGTTCTCCTTGTATTCTTCATTTCTTCTCTTCCGCTTCTTTGGTGGAGGAGTCGGAACGAACTCATCTTCAGATTCGCTCTGGAATTGCTCGTCCTCCAGCAAGATACTCGTAGAAGTCGATGGCTGCGGAATGCGAAATCCAATCCATCAATGCGAAAAAGCCCATTCGCCTGAAGCCAAAAATGCTCGAAATCGTCCTATGTACATCGTCTCGTAGCTACATTCCACTCTCCATTCTTCATTTTATTTGCGCGCCCCTTTCAACGATTCCACGGCGAACAATTACTAGAACTCTATTTGCGTCCCGGAAAAGTCCTTCTTTAAAGAATGTCCTCTTGGCGTTGCGCACTCAGGCAACAAATTTAGCCCACATGGACAAAACCACGAAACAAAAGACAGCATAAAAGCAAACAAACAAGAACTCCTAATAGCGCTGAAGTTGGGCGTGTTCCTAGAAGGAGACTCCCGAACGTCATTCTGGATTTTTGGGTGCTTCGTAATGCAATTTTGTGCCAAAATTGGGTTGTGAATTGTTCGGCATTTTTCTAAAAAAGGGGCGAATGGTTCTTTAAAAGTCTTTTTCGATTGATAAGTGCTTTCATTGAAAGCTGCTGCGTGGCAAAAGTGCGTTTTTGTGTGCTTTGAGGCGCTTTTGGGGTTGGGGGTCTCTGGTAAGCCATCGAGTGGTCACAAAGCTCTTGTAATCCTATTCAATTCTGGCTGCACAGAAGCTCAGGAATTCCTATTTTGGCCTTGACGGATTTCTATTTACCACGTTTCCCATGAAATTATGTTTTCTGTGTTCTGAGCACCAACGTTCCGTTCTGCATTACTCACCGGCGACCAAAACAAAGCTCTGGTGTCCTTGTGATGTGTCCTTCCTGACACGTTTTAGATGTGCTATTCTCGGCACAATTATGTGGTCTCTCGGTCCCTCATTTTCCGGAATCTGTACGAACTGCGAATGATCTTCTCCTAAACGAGCAGACCTGGGTTGTTTTGTAAACAAGCGTTATTTATGGCGGCGAGCAGACTTGTTCTGAAGCCTAGGAAAGGGATCTCAAAAGTCTAAACAGGAAACAGGAGACGGAGCTTTCCGGTCCTCGAGATAGCATGACGTAACGGCGCTAATCTCGGGATTCACTAGATGTTCAAGGTGCACAACATGAAGTTAGCGTTGCGGTCTTTCAGACCTCTCTTTGTCGAATCAAACCCCAAAAGCCACAACCACTATGTCGACCTCTTGTGCCCGGACACAATCCCCAAACTTCCGCCTATTCACTCCGTCCTGTTTTCGGCAAAAATTCTGAAATTGAATCTATTTTGACGCTCACCTGCATCGTGTTTAGGATTAAGGTGCGCGCGTGGCGGCAGCTTCGATCTGCCCATGTGCTCCCACACCTCTAATCGGGTTAACTTTTCGCACTTTCGCGGTTTGATTTTTGGTGGTTGGATTCGGAGAGAGCGTGTTTTACACGGTGTGGTGGGTTTGGGATCAGAAGGTTACGGTAGGTCGGAGTACTGTATTGGGTTTAAGCCGTTCTTCTCAATTTTTCATGTGTTTCCATCTGAGTCTCTTGAAGGCCGAATTCCACAAAGACGCTCTTTTCCAAGCCACGCTTTGTCTCCTTTGTCACGTTCTCCAGGCCGTCGAAAAACGTTCTTTAATTCCTACCCCGCTTTTTCCTAATTTCCTCGAGATTTCCGGCGATCATAAATTTCCTGTCCTTTGTTAATTACGTGATTTATGAAGCTTTTTAAGCGTTTGGACTCCGGTCGCAGAACAGGTGGACTCGGGCTACAAATTGCTATTTACCGGAATGTGGTTTGTGGTTTCTGGAACTTGGAAAGAGTTCTAAATTTGGAAGCACCTGGAAGTGGATTGTAGTTTGGAGTAACTCGAGATCGAAAAGGCTGAATTTACGAGATTTACACTTTGACTGGACAATTGTTGGACTTTGCAGGATTTTGCAAGTTCACGTTGAGTCATAGTTTTAGGTGCCGGGGTCTTAAGCGTACGGAGTATCGACGTCCTATCGACGACGATATCGAAGTCATGAGCTATAAAGCAGAAAGCTATTGTGTCACGTACTTCATTTAAAAACACCACCCAGACTCATATAGGAATGGAGAATTCAGTTCCTGGTCGAATTTCTCAGTTTCCGCATGGCCGGTCGGTTTCTTGACTGAAGCCTCCCGAAGCTTCTAATTCTAACTGCCTTCCAACCTAGAACACATCTAATTCAAAAGTCCATTTTTGGCTCACGCGCTTTTAACTCTTATTGTTGTGTTTGTTTGCCCAGCGGTCCATTTGTGTTCATTGCGGATTCAGTGGATCCGTAGCTATTAAGCTGTGACCGTCTTCATCATACAGAAAACCCTGAAAACGAGCACCTAACGTTGATCATCATGATCTTTGGCCTCCTCAGAGACCATCGAAACCAATAAGGTCCAATAGTCCCAAATGAGTCCCTTCACCACCGGTGTCATTTCCCGGAATGTCCTCCCACTGCATCCACTCGCTCGATTCCGAAGCCAAACGAGCCAATTATTCTTCTCGGCATGCAATAACCACGTCTAATCCTTCCTGTAAGATTTCGGACGATCTCCGTGAACCCCCGACACCTGCTCTTCGAAGTTCTTGATTGCTTCCCGCGCCGTAATTCACGAGTTCCCGTGGAGCAGCGGCTCCGCCTCCCGGGATCACGCGTCCTTCGCTCGCTGCACGCGCTACGCAGATTAATTTCAGAATATAAATATGCGAATTTCGCTTCGAAATGCTTCAATCAGTCTCCGCAGCTAAGATGAGTTTCCAGCTTCTCGTTTTGGTCTCCGTCCTCTCGGCCTTATGCCTTCTGTCAGCCGCCGCCCCTCAGCCGCAAGCTGGTACTTTTGGAGTGGAACCCAACTCGTTTCCGTTGTTCCAAGCCGTTGCGGCGCTGAAAATTCGTAAGTTTTAGGATTGCATTTTCAAGGAATCTGCTAGTGGATCTGAATGTGGAGCTAGGCGACCTTAAGGCACATTGCCAAGACCAAAAATCACTTTTCCCAAACCGGGAAATCCCCATTTCCTGCCAAATCGAGCTCCCAATACGCGATCAACTGGGATTAATCCCCGGTAAATCCCTTGTAATTCCGCTTGCGCACTGAAGGTCAGCAGCAAAGATCTCGATGCCTACGACGACTTTTACGAATTCCATATTTTCAGCCTGCGAAGACTTCCACTCCCAGCGAATCTGCCTTGGAATCAAGCAATCCGGACAATGTGACACCCAAGGCCACATCAAGTACTGCTACAAGACCTGCACCAACTGCACCGGAATCGTCCAGAAACGACCTTAAACTTTGATTTTGTTGTATGAATCTTGTTGTGCAATAGATTTCCCGACCCTAATAATAAATCGCTTCCAAAAGTCGTCGCTTTCTGGTAAAAGCCAGATTCGAATCTAGACACCAAGCTTCCACGTTCTGTCGATGACCATCAACATGCTAATAACTCAATTTTCGTAAAATAAACAAATCTTCCCACAAACTTGCAAACACTTCCTTTGTACTTTGTGTCCTCTCTAGCCATCGCTGTGCAGCCGCAAGGCGTGCGGCGGCGATGTACACATGATGACGCTGCTTCCTGCAATCGACCGACTCGCAGCCGCTCGTCATTCTTCTTCTCATTTGATGTGACGGAAACTGTTTACGCGCCGCTATTTTTAGTTTTTGCGCTTGTTTCCGGGTGTTTTTTTTGCAGGTTTTTGTGCGATTTAAGCGTGGTTGCAGGTGATCTTCAGCCGATGGCAACATCTGATACTTTACCCTGTTCGTGGAAGCAGTTTTTTGTCTTTTATCAGCGCGATAAACAACGTCAGATCTGCAGTTGTGCAATGATTCAAGGGTGGTCTTCCTGGTATTGCTTATTTTTGGCGTCTCGTGGTGCGCTTGGGTCGGTTGCACCGTCATGGCCTCTGAGAATCCGAGGCCCGACCGGCCGCTCTGGAATCCGCCATCCTGAATGACTGGCCGAGATTTCAAACGCGCCAGCAGACATTTTGTCTCTAGACATGAATGTTTGTCTGTAGACAAAGAGGGCAATGTCTCCAGGGCCAATTTTCGTCATTCTGGCTCGACCCGCAGCTTCGAGTCGGTCGGTCGTTCCGTGGCTCCGCGCGTTGTCCCTGTTTACCATTTCCTCCACTCATCTCCGTGTTGTTCCAGCTCCCCATGGACGCCAAACCCTTCCAGCACACTCCTGCCGACCTCGAAGCCTTCGAAACTGTCTACAAGAAGACGGCCTCCTGCAAAATCCCGTCATGTCTCTACACGCACCACATCATGCGAGGCGCCTTGAGGGGCAAATTTCCCGAATCTCCGGTTTTCGTGTTCCACAGAGATCTGCCAGATGGAAACTCTGTTTGGGTGACGGCGAGGATGATCAAGTTTATTCCGTAAGTGGCTGCTTGGGATCAATGTTTTAATGTGTGCTTTTAGGCCCGAAATGACCATCGAAACGAATTCGAAGAAAATGGATTTTACGAGTCATCAAGCGATTCTCGATGAGCTGTTCAATGAAGTCCATAATCGGTTTCCGGAGCTTCTTGGAGGACCCAGAATTTTGCTAATCGGACAGAAACCTCTGCAAGAAGTGGTAAAAATATTTTCATTCGGATTTTGGAACCTAATCTTCATTTTTCAGTACGAAACTTACATCAACACGGTCCGGAACGCAAGCCATTCAATTCTGAACCTCCCAACCTACCTTTACTACATGACCCCGGAGCAGCAGGAGAAAGTGATGCAGATGGACCTTCACCTTCCCGATGGATACTTCTTCGACGAAGTCAATCCTGACGTCGACGCTCCGATCATCACCAAGACTTGGATTCACGCTAAGAAGGGCGACTTGGAGCAGACCAGGTTTGTTTCCGTTCGCTTTGAATCGAAAATGTGGATTTCAGATCGAAACTCGTGAATCTTCCCTCGGTCATCGTTCGACACAAAGACGAAGGCGCGGTCGCGTTCGAGATGTGCCACCCTTGCGAGTTCCAGAATCATCTTTTCGTCCTCCCGGAGCACAGAAGAAAGGGGCTTGGAAACGCCGTCGAGATGCGTCTTAGCCAGCTTTGTGTTCAGTAAATGGGATTGATCTGTGTCGTCCTAATGATTCATTTCAGGAACGACATCGTCCCTTTCAAGACCATCGAGTTCTACAACGAATCCGTCATCGCCAGCACCAATAAGAACAACATATGGACGCGCTGGGAACACGAAGACGGCTCGCCGGTCCATTGCGAGTACAGGATTTACTACCCGAAGAAGACGTCGAGCAGTCTGTAGCACTCAAGAATCTTCTAATAACCACATTTCGGACAATGAAAACATTCATTATTATTATTAGCCAACAACCCGGAAATTCTAACAAAACGCGCTTCGCAACTGGCGGCGCATTCTCCTCATGTAGAACATCGCGCTTCTGGAGTCGATTTTCAGCTCGCATCTGCTGAATCCTCGGCTGTCGATCACTGGTTCCGGATGGGCGAATTCTGGACATTTCTTCCCTGAAAAGCAAAGATTTAAGAATGCGAATTTCGGGTTTAGAACTCACAACACTTGTTGAAGAGGAAATGACGCCCACTGTCACAAAGACACCTCGAAGGAGTTTGGGATCGGTCGCAGTGGGTCGATTCGCAGGCCCTCTTGCACTGGTCGTCCACCATGCATCCGGTTTCGTTGGGCTTCAGGGCTAAAGCAGGAATTTTCAACTCTGCCTCTTAGATTCACCGACCTTTCAGGCAGCATCCCTTGCGCTCAGAAGTGGCGTTGAAACAGCTGAATCCCGTGTCGCAGTCCATGGTTGTCGAGCATTCTAAGGCAGATCAAGTCCCACCTTATCCCAAAGCCAGAATGTGCCTACCTGCTTTACACTCAAAAGGTCCAACCGGAACGGGTTCTATGACAACAGGTTCCACTGGAAAAGTATCCACAGGCCTCACCGGACTGGGCAGATCAACATATCCAGGCTTCGGTTCCTCCTTCACCGAGAGATACCAAGGCTTCTCCCCAGCAGAAACCACAAAAACGAGTGCGCAGGAAAGGAGAACTCGAAACATTGTCACTGACCCTTGGGGACTCATCTCCCACACGCTTTTATACGAGTTCGGGCCGAAGGATTAACACTTCGACGGTCTCTGTTTGTTAAAGGAAGAAGATCGCCGCGGATCTGTTTTTTTGTTTGTTTACCGCGCGGGTTTCGTGCGCGAAAAGGTGAAAGTTACCGGAAAGCAGGAATTAGAAGCGGGGAATTAAGACAGTCGTTCTCACGATTTGTGGTGACGTCGAGCGGTCAAGGCTCGGTTTCAACTTACAAGAGCTTTCCAGCCAGATTCCCATTGTTTTGACCCATTTCCCCAATCTCTCAAGCGCCAGAAAGCAAACGTTATCTAACGCATCGAGCACCCAACGGGAGCATTTATTCGCCGGATGCAGGAAAAACACAAACATATGATCATAAGCGTCACGCTTATCATTTTTCACTCTCCACTGATAAGGCCACTCCAATAGCCCAACCACAAATACAGTTGTTCTTTAGGTCATGTGGGCTGAGCGAACATCAATTTTATTGGAGCAGACGAACTTCGCACTCTTCATCAAAAGGAAAACAAGAGTTCGGCGTTCCAGAAAACGTCAGATGGACTCTTATCGTGACATAAACAGATTCGGAGGCATAGATGTTAAGCTGTTCTTGAGAAAGTTTCCAGGGCTTTAAATGTCGCATGATCTTTGAAAAAGTCGTTAAACCTCCCTTGCTGAATTGATAAAAGAGTGATAAAATGCCCAAACCTCTGATAGTTTCAAAGTCCACGGGCTTGGGTCATCCTGAAATGGCCGTCTTTGCGGTAGATCATATGACTCGTAACGAGTTCGGTATCTAATCAGCCTCGTCAACATGATGTAACAGGAGTGACCAAGATTGGAAATGTTCCCAGCGTGGTCGTGAAGAGTTCTCGGGAGATAACGAGGTGTGAAAGGTACCAAGACAATCTTGGAATGCACCCAAAGTACCCACTCACTGCAGGGCCGCCGTAAATCATTGCTTCTCTCGTTGCAGCCTTGTTTCTTTGGTTCTTTAGAATCTGCTTTGGAACAGCTTTCATAAGAGTAAACGCACTTTACCGATCACATCCGATATCAGCAAGAAAAACATGTTGACAGAACCACTCGGACTGACCCTCTAGGACACCACTGTCCACCTTTCATACCAATCACATGGAATCCACGTTTTCCGTCAGCTTCGAGTTCTCCCTTCTCTGCCTAAGCTTCTGAAAAGCCGTACATTCCTTAATCCAACACCTCCGTATCACCTCTCCTCTCCTACGCTAGCTACACTCCATTTTTCGTCCATTTTCTAACTGTACAACTCATTTCCAAATTCTGTCCTGACCGTAAAACTGTTCTGCCACGTCAAAATCAGTTCCTCGTCCAGGCAACACTAACACAGAACTGCTCGCTGTTCGGCCACGAGGGTATCTTATCACAACTTCACACTTCTCAAATTCCTGTCGCTCGATGTGATTTTTGCGCGAAAATCGCCTTGAAATTCATTGAAAACGTGTCCAAATATTTGATTTCCAGGTGCTTTTTCGTTGAATCCACGGCCAGAAAGCCGCGAAGCTCCGAGAAGAACGATATCCTGCAAAACCGTCGAAACTTCGAACGCTCCCTGCAGTCGCACTAGCGGCGCCTCTCGCTCGCCCCGGCCACCGCGCCGATAAGACGAGGAGCTGTGGAAGAGCGCTCGCCGCCGCGCCCCTTCTTCACTTTTTGGGTGCTCGGATCCCGTTTGCTGCCGCTGCTGTCGAAAGAAGCGAATTCCGGCCGAGAAGATCCACGAAGTCCTCCACACCGGAACCGGCGACGATGTTTACCTGGACATACTACGTCACCGTGTTCACGGCCGCCATCGGTGCCAGCACGCAGTTCTACAGCTTCGGAATCGTCAATCCCGTCCAGACGATCATCACGGATTGGGTCAACGCCACCTACTCAGAACGCCTCGGATCGCCGCTCAACCTGACGCAGCTCAATCTCGTCTGGTCCTTCACCGTTTCAAGCATCGCCATCGGAGCGATGATCGGAGGATTGACCACTCGGTGAGTTCTTTTTTTGTCTCTTTTAAGTCTGGTTTTGGTCTCGTTTTCTCCCTAAATGCGTCTCAATTCCGATCATAGTTTTGGCTAATTTTGGCAATTTGTGAAAACCTCATTTTTGTATTTAATTCCAGTACGCGTCGGTCGCAATTTGGCCGATTTGCAGACATTCGCGAGTCTGCAGACATATTTAATTAATCGCACGTAATTATTTAATTCAGACGTCTGTTTCCTCGATATTTTTCGTGTAAAATCATTCTCATTTCGCGCATTTTGGAATCAAAAAGCGGTCGTGTTGTCATTTTCAGACATGCTTGAGTGTCTCCAGCTAATTAGTGTCTACCTGTGCCACCACATAATCCACACGTTTATGTGGCGAGATCCACTCGTGTCTAGCTGGCGTAACACGGATAATTAGCTCTTCTTATCGCTTATCAGTGAAAGGAAGCCCTCTGCACTATCGATCGCACGTTCATCTGTCTTTTTTTCTTTCCAGAAGCAAACGCGAAATGACCGAAAACATGTTGTTTCAGGACACTGGCGGAGAAATGCGGCCGAAGAAACGCGCTGATCATCAACGGGATGATCAACGTCCTAGGCGCCGTCCTCGAACTCGTCGCGAAGACCTTCGCATCGCCGGAGTTCCTGATCCTCGGCCGAACGATCCTTGGATTCAACATGGGACTCGGATCCGGACTGGTTCCGATGTATCTCATGGAGATAACGCCGAACAAATACCGAGGGGCTGCAGGAACTGTCCATCAGGTGAGTGCTTTAATGACCTTTTTTGATCTTGTTCTTATCGTGTTGTCTTTGCAGGTGGCAGTAGCATTCGGCGATTGGTTCTCCCTTTTCATGGGACTCCCGATGGCCTTCGGCACCGAGGAACACTGGCCCCTGGCGTTCGCCTTCCCGGGACTCCTCGCTTTGATCCTCTGCATCGTCCTGCCGTTCTGCCCCGAAAGCCCGAAATTCAATCTTATGAAGGGCGGCGAATACGCGAAGATCGCCGACGCGGACGTCCGAAGGCTGCTCCAGAATCCCGACGACGCCAGGGAGTTCTGCCAGGATATCAGGATGGAAATCCCCGTCGATGTAAGTGAATCTTTTAAATTTGATTTTATCTTGTTCTCGAATTTCAGGCTGAGGAATTAACGGACCCCTCCTACTCGGAGTTCGTTAAGAATAGCAGTCTGCGTCGCGCCATGCTCGCCGCTTCCTTGGTCATGGTCGCCCAGCAGTTCACGGGATGTACCGCCGTCTTCGCCTACAGCACGGATATGTTCCTTAATGCCAAACTGGACCTGTAAGTTCTTCCTCCTATCCTTGCGCCTCTAAGCAATCTCTATTCCAGGGACATGGCCAGATACAGCACCCTGGGAATCGGCATCGTCTACTTCCTCTTCGCCTGTATGGCTCCGTTCCTGATCGACCGCGTCGGAAGAAAAGGATTATCGCTGTTCCAACTCGTCAGCTGCCTCATGTGCCTCATCGGCCTTTCCATCTTCACCTATCTCCAGAACGCTCTTAACGTATGTAAATCATCCATGTATCCCAAACTCTCATCTTATCTTTTTCAGATCGATTGGGCCAGATACGGCTGTATCGCAGCGCTGGTCATCTACATGTGCGCTTACGGCGTGGGATCTCCGATCCCGTGGATGATCACCAGCGAGCTGTTCACGACCAAATACCGATCTGCGGCCGTCACCATCACGGTCTCCCTGGCCTGGTTCCTGGCTTTCGCCCTGTCGACCGCCTACCTCCCGTGGCAACAACTCGTGGGCGTTTCCTTCAGCTACGTTCCATTCATCGTCGTGGTCACCATCTCCATTATCGCTCTCTACTTCATATTGCCAGGTATGTTAACCATCCTCAAACTATCTTAAAACCTTCAATCCTTTCAGAAACCAAGAACCGCTCTCCAAGCGAGATTAGCCACGACATGCGCCACCGCATGCAATCGTTCGTGAGCACCGGAAGCGGCGAATACCAACCTCTTCTGGAAGGCGACCAACCCGGCGGAAACCCCGATACCTTCGAAGAGCGCGCGATGGAAGAAATGGACGATAGGAGGAGCGTCCGAAGCACGCATTCGACGACCACGGCGAGGTCGATCCGCTCCAGGAATTTCTCCTACCACCAGTATCTCTCCGTGCCCACGTAAGCCGACCACCAACCACGAGTAATGCCTATTGTATTGTGTAATTCTAAACCTTGTACATTATTACGTATTTATTATTGTGTCTTTCACAAACTAACTCGAAAATAAAAAATATGTTGAGTAGGTTTCGATGCTCGGCGTCATCTTCAACGAGGCTCTGGCCTCTTGGCATTTCTACTAAATTCTTCAATCTACTTGCCCCGACACAAAACAGAGTTCGTGAAATGTTGTCCGATTCCACACGATTCCCCGATGTGGAAATTTCCGATCAAAGATATGCGTTCGGCTTTGGTCCAAACGTTTCACGATGTAGTTTTTACGTTTAAAGACGAACTTAGAAAGAGTGGTTGTCGTAGGCAGTACCACTTTCTTCGAGCACCGTGCCTGAATTCTGCAGTTGACCCAGATTTCGAGCATTTGTTGGGCTAGTTCTGTACAATCACATGTCTTAGAAGATTCTGTTATGATTCTGATAAAGAGCTCTTCCAAATGCTCAGAAGAAAAGAACAAATTGAGCAAAAGTCGATTTTGTTCCATATCGGTTGAAGGCGCCATCAGTTCGATATCCGTCAAATTGGATAGGTTCTTCTCTTCGAGACGTTTTAGGAATTCCAAGCCTATCTTGTCTTCAAGGTTCTCAACACAAAAAGCCTCGTTGCACACAACGTTGTAATTCAAAAGCAACTGAAGCGCGTTGACGCGATTCTTCGCCCATCTGACCACGACAGTCTTGGGGAAGTAGGGCAACGCTTTGAGCATTCGCTGGAATCTCGGGCTGCTTTTACAAACTTCGGGATTGTGTGAGATACTGTTGTCATAAATGACAACTCGCACGTGAAAGAAATGTTTGGATAGGCTGAAAGGGTCCATGTTTTCAAAATCAATCTCTTGTCCGTCGATTTTTCCACGGAATTTCAACTCAAACGACAGTTTGCTCCAATTTATGTCCGCATCAAAGTTCCATTCATGGCCTGATTCGTCGAACAAACTCAAGATGGCGTTCACATAATTTCTAGTCCTTTTGTCGGAAATCTGAGCATAGGGTTTAGGAAGGGTATCGTAGTTCTTGCACACACGTATTCTGTGGCATACATCCTGGACGAATGCAAAGGGAACTCGATCCATTTCGGGACGTCAACAGGAGCAGGTGATTTTGAACAACCTCGTTCACCGTGCCCAAATGGACCTTCGCTGTGGTAAGCGATGCCGACGATGCCGACAACAGCAACGCTATTGAAAGGTGTTTGTGGGATGTTTGGTTCTTCGTATGATCTCAAGATTTCGCATCGAACAGTCGACCAGACCCCAACTCGGCGTCGCTAGAATCAATTTATTTCCTAGAATTTCCAACAAAATCATAACAACAAATTAACAAATTCGACCGACGCTCACATCGGCCGCCTGGTCGATCTCCTCGACAGCCTGTGCTGTCCTGTCGCGGGATCTCGGCCGAGGTATTGAGCTCTGATGGTGTCGTCCACTTTCAAGCCCAGCGCTGAAGCATGGGCGACTTTCCTGGTGTCCAGCTGGCTGTTCGGCACGAAGATCGGCGCTGTTCCTTCTTTCACGCTAACCCGGATTCCGCGTTCCAGGATTTCGACAATCTTCGCGCTCACGATTGATCCGAAGTCCAGTTCAATTTCGCTTGAGTCTTGGACAATCCTGGAATTCATTATTCAGAACTGAGAATCATGAAATTAGCTCACTTCTTAATCATATCTTTCGCCTTTTCCAGTTCCTCCTTGTTCGGAGCCACTAAGGCGACCTTCTTGTCATCTTCGTGCTCCACTTTGACTCCGGTTTCTGCCTCGATGAGCTTCACGTTGTAGCCGGACGACCTGAAGAGGACCGCTCGCTGGAATCCGTTCACGTCCATCTTCTCTATCACAGGGACGCTGTCCTTGAACGTCGGCCGAGGTCTGGAGATCGTTTCGCTCATTTTTCCCAATACGTGGTTGATGCCGTCCTTGCCTCGTTTCAAGGCATCGGCGATCACGGATTTCGGCAGTCCCTTGATTTTCAGATCCAGCTGCATCGCTGTGAAACCGTCCTTTGAACCTGAAACGCATCTTATCAGAGATCTCAAAGAATCGAATCTTCACATACCGGCAATTTTAAAGTCCATATCTCCTAAGTAGTCTTCGATACCGAGAATGTCGGTCATAAGCGTGTACTTGTCCTGCTCCTGGTCGTTCACAAGACCCACAGCGACTCCTGCGACGGGGTTCTTGATTTTGACTCCGGCGTCCATTAGCGCTAAGCTTCCAACGCACGCGGAGGCCATCGATGAAGAGCCGTTTGATTCCAATACCTGAAAGTTGCTAGGTTCTTAATCAATTCAAAGATCAGCTAAACCTGGCAAGCTAATCTCAGCGAGAAGGGGAAATCCTCTGGGATGACATGCTTCAGAGCCTTTTCGGCCAGCATTCCATGTCCCAGTTCTCGGCGATTGACTCCGCGTCCTACCGACATCTCGTTCGTGGCGAACCCGGGGAACTCGTAATGGAGCATGAACATCTTCTTCCGCTGCGCTCCCAGCAGCTGGGAAACGGAATCTGGGACGAACGCGGCCGATGGGGAGTCGAAGGTCAGCGTGCCTGCGACCTGGGTCTGGCCTCGCTGGAAGATGGCGGATCCGTGGAGGTTCTTGTATAGGTTGACCTCTGAGGAGATCGGCCGGAACTCCGTCAGCGATCGGCCATCGCAGCGGATTTGCTGGTCCGTGACGATGCTTCGGAAGATCCGCTTCGAGAGTCGGCTGAATGCCGCAGAGGTTTGGGGACTCTGCTCGACGGAGCGGAAGACTTCTTCCATGCATTCCCGGACGGCCTCATCTCGGGAAATCTTGTCGTGGCGCTGGTCTGTGAAGATATAGAAGAGTTTCGATTCGGCGACCACGGCGACGTCCTTTTCGATTTGTGGATTCAAGATGAAGGGAGTAAACTTAAAGAATCTATATATATTCCATCTGACTTTGGATCTTAAATCCTCACCACTTTTTTCTCCTTGCCAGCCTCTTGTCGTAGCTCTTCGATGCCCTCCAGCAGCGTCCTAATGCTTCGGAATCCTTCGTCGAAGCATTGCAGGATCTTCTCTTCGCCTATCTGCTGGCCATCCATCTCGATCATGACCACGCGGTCGTCCTGCGTGCCGCTCATGATCATGTCGAGCTGGCTTTTTCTCATTACGTCGCGATCCGGATTCACAAGGATCTAAAGAACTCCATGTTACACCTAAGACCGAAACTACGTTTTATTCTTACCTGCCCATCGACGAGACCTATCCTGACAGCTCCAACTGGGCCTTCGAACGGGATGTTCGACACCGTCAGAGCGGCGCTGGCAGCGTTGAGCCCGAGGATTACGGGGTCGCCGCTTTTTCCAACAACCATGGGTTTGCAGATCACCTGAAGCGGTAAATTAGATTTGAGTTCGACAAAAATAGAACAAACCTGGATTGGCATATTGCAGCCATATGGGAACATTGGCCGAAGGGATCTGTCGATGATCCTTGATGCGATGATGTCGGCGTCCGATTGTTGCATCTCCCTCCTAAGGTGGTTCGTCGGGATTCGGCCGATGGCGGAGGCGGACTGCTTGAAGTCCACCGTCAGCGGGAGGAAATCGCTATCCTTCGGCTTCTCGGATACGACCGTCGCCAGGACGGCCGTATCTCCGCTGGAGGCGACGACGGCTCCATCCGCGAACCTGGCCAGGTGCCCGGTGCGGAACGTCGTCGAAGCCGGACCATCGATGGTCACACAGCTTTCCCTAATCTTCCATGACGACTGTGATGAGTAACGCCTGGCTGCAGGGACGAGCAGTCGTTTGCAGCTCAGCATCAAGGGCGATCTGGAAACAGCGGCAAATTAAGATTCTTCGGAATTAAGGATGGAAGCGCGAACTCGAAGGAACCAACCGGACCCCAACTTCAAGCGTAGTCAAAATGACTTTGGTTTCAGACAGACCCCGTAATCATAAAACCCAGTCGGTCTAGCTTCAGATCGCTTGAATAAAAAGAGACGTGTCTGAAATTCCGAGACATAGCGGACTAGAGGTGTCTAGCGAGTGATGGAATGATGCAATAGGGATACGCGAGATTTTCGACTATAAATTGACAAATTTCAGGCGGTTTGAAGCGTGCTAAACATCAAAATAAGATTTCAGTAAAACACAAAAATAATCTCGATCTCTTACAATTCGAAAATTCAAGAAAAGGAACCCATTTTGCCTTTTAAACAACCCGTATCGCGTCTTCGTCTCTCGCTCAGCAACTTACATTATCCATCGCGCTTAAATCACGTTCCAGAACCGTTACCATCACACAGATCTTAACGAATCACTCCTGCCACCTTCTCCCAACATTTCCATCCGGATCTGAAATGCTTCGACTGTCCAAACATCTGATGTTATGATCCGTCTGATCTTTACCGTTTCCCCTCGAGACCCTACCGCCAGCAGAGGTATCAATCCACACTGAAACGCAACATCTTTCCACGAATTCTAAGCCCGAGATTACAAGACAACTGGTGTTTATTGAGAGAAGTTAGACCGCGAAGTCGCACAAACACGTATTCAACATGAACAGTTAGGGTTAAAGGCGAATAATTACAGTTTGAATGTTACAGATGACAGATTGTAAGGCACGAGACGTCTGCTTCTTCGTCGTAGTCGTTGGGACGTCTAGACGGAAGCGTATCCTTGGCGTCTGGCGCGGGCACGTCCGATGAGGTAGGCGATGAGGACGATGATGACGAGTCCGGCCAAGCAGGCGCCCACCACGATGGGGACGATGTCGGAGGTCTTGGTGTCCATGGGGCACTGGGAGAATTCTGGAAAGAGGAGAACGTTAGGAGTCGAATGAGGAGAAGAATGAGAATGTGGAGAGCAGGTTACGATTTCTTAGGGTGTGAAATCCAGATGTGTGAAGAGGAGATATGAGCGAAGAACTCCGCCCAGAGTTGGGAAGATCAAGAAAAGAACTTACGCTGATTTCCAGGGAACTCATCCTTATCCAAGCTGGCGAAAGGAAGAACCTTCAGTTTGTTCAAGTCCAGCTTGGACTCCTTCACGAAGCTGACGCCCGAGGAGGAGCAGGAGAAAGCGTTGACGCTGGCGGATCCCTTGGGCCAGTGGACGGTGTTCTTCGCCTCGGAATTCTTGTTGTAGCGGACTTTACGTTCTGAAAAAAGAAAAAAGTTAGAAAGTGCTAACAAAATCTAAACTCTTACCGGTGACGTTGGGGAAGAGCTCCTCGTAGAAATAGGCTTCCAGCTGGTAGTCGACGAGTTCGTACTCCTTGCCTTCTCCCATGTCGGCGAAGGTCAGGGTGATGTTCCACCTGTTCTGGGCCTCGCGCATGGGAGGCGTGTAGTCGTTGGGGAGGAATCCGATGATGATCCTGTTAGCCGCGAGGGATCCGTTGAAGGTGGTGTGGCATTCTCCCTCTGGAGGTCCCTGCTTGGCGACGGTGAACTCGTACTTCTCGGTCTTGTTGTCCATGGCTTCGTACTGGATCTCTCCTTTGAAGTCCACGTCCATCAGGAAGCAGTACCGCGCGGTCTGGCGATCCTTCAGGGCGTACTGGACGCTGGCGGCTGCGACTCCGATGAGCAGCGTTATGAGGAAAGCTTTCATTCTGCCTGGAATGTTGAAGATTGTTAGAAGACTATAGCGGTTTAGGAACGCGGGCTCGAAATTCGCGGAAAATAGGAAGAACGAAGAAGGAGGAGGAGAAGTAAACAAGAAGACTCGCGTAATCAACTCTAAACAAAAAATGAAGGACAACGACGAAGAGGGTAGCAGCAGGGTGTAAACAAGCTAAAAGCGCTGTTTTGAAAACATCTTGTTTAGGGATACGCGAGCAAAATGAGAGCATGGAGTGCCTTTGAAGGTTGCTAAACCCTGCGAACTTGCAGAACAGAGTCAGCGATGTTTGGGAGCTAGCGGAACGTAATTAGGGAGTTGAAGCCGATGGAGCGATGCGAGCTCAAATCCCAAACAACCAAAAATAGTGCGAATAAGAATTTTTTGGGGCAGCAAGCGAGCGACACACATCTGGATATATCTACAGAACGGCTGAAGTCGCGTGGCGCCACGTGAAAACGCACCCACGAACGACCACGAAAACGTCAGATTTTCGAAAACAACGGACCGACCGTCGAAAATCGCAGCTGGAGCCTCCAGGAGCCAAAAGCGATGCTTATGGACTCCGTTAGGTGTGCAGCGGCGGCGCATCAACATCGGCCATCTCTCTCCCTCCTTCACTCGCTCGCCACAAATCGCGCGCGCCATCATGTGACGACCGGCGATCGTTGTCGCGAGCAAGACGGAGAAAAACCCACGAAGTGTTTAGAGAGAACAAAACGGCGTGCAAAACAAATCCCCCAGAATCGATCGATGATTTCACAACACACAGTTCAACCGAAGTCCTCCATTCTTCCCCAAGCGGAGAGCTCCTATCGCGAATGCAGAGAATGGTCACGACTCCCCCATTCGCGGATGCCCACTTTTGTCGTCGACGTCGCCGGCGGAGGCTTTTTGCAGAGCCGCAAACGGAAAACGAAAACACGCGAGCGATGACAAACAGGCGGACGAGAGTCACAATAAGTCAAGGGAAGTCGATCAGGCCGCCGAAAGCGGACGAGAGCGAAACGAGGAGCGCCGTGTTTGGTGACTAACGCATGACCGAATCGGGTCGGGTCATCTTCTCCTGCGGACGGGCGACGAAATCGACTCGTTCGATTTTTTGTTGGTTTTCGGAGTGTCGATGGGTTCGGAACGAGAGAACACGTTTTCAGGAGAAGTTCTAAATGGACTATTAGGTGGTAAAAGGCAAGATGGTTCCGAGGTGCCAGAACAAAGGGTCACATTCCCTTAAATCAGTCGAGCGTGCCCGAATCCAACGGTAAAACCGTTAGAACGAGATCAGAACCAGTTTCAAATAAGCCGAATCTACCGGGATCTACAGCTCAAAACATTCGTGGCTCGTTTCTGTCGACTGGATACGGCCCTTACCGTAAGATGGGAGTGTAATCTACGCCCGTCTGGCATAAACAAAAGCGCACGCTTTTTGTTGTGACCTTCCCAGCTGCGTGAATCATACCGTGTGAGAAGAGACTACGGGAATCTGGGGTTACTGGGAATACAAATTCACGACGTGAACGAAGTCCATCTTCCATACCTGTAAAACATCCTAACCAAACAACTTGCTTCTGTTGATTCCTGCTCCAAGTGTAAGATCTAACGCGCCCTTAAAGCGCACTTGAGCACGATTCCGTCAGGGAACATTTTTGAGCAAACGTTGTTTTAGAGATAACAACTTTGTTTGCCTCTCGAATCAGTGGAATCGTGGAAGAAGCCCCGTAAGTCAGGCCATTAGGGAAGCTGATAAGGGGACACGTTGATAGAGTGGGGCGTATTTTTCTGCTGAATTCAGTTTTGGGACACTATCGTAGTGTAGCTAATACTGGAAACTGCGAAATGAAGCTTCCAAAGTAAGCCTAAAATCAGTCATCCAGATCAGGATCTCTCTAACAAGCAAATCCAGATACTCTTTGCTGAAAACATGGGAATTCTCCACTTGGGAAGTCCATACTCCAATCGCTCTGATCAGAGTCCATCTAAACCTGAAAGGACATCCAAATCAAACTCGAAACCAACCAGATAATCCACAAATCTATTGAGCAACGTTAAATCTCTGAAAACCGGACCCAAAATACAGTATCCGCTCCAGCAGCAACCGACCGACGACCTCTAACGAAGCAGTAGCACTGGGCTCGAATTCGGCGCCCCACGCAGCAGCTCCACAAACGACGAAAATGGCCTCCGACTCTCGTCTCCGCAAGATTCGTCGTCGCCGTTTTCAACTGATAAAAAGTGATTCCGCAGCTTTACTACAAGAAGCTTCTCTCAGCGTTTCTTCGTTTTCGCCATCCCAACAAAGCGAAGGAGGAGTAGCTGCAGGAGGCGAAGAAGAAGAAGACGCCGATCGACCCTTTGATAAGGGAGAAGCGGATTGTGAACGGAATCGATCGAATTTAGAGAGAGCGCGGCGATCTGGCGACGATGAACGTCGCCATCAGTAGCAACGCACGTTGGGGCCACAGAGCTGCAGCGCAACCAGTTTCCCCACGGTCGGCTCGAGGGGTAAAATAAACAGTTCGGGGAGGAACGGGGACAGGAATCTGAGGGCAAGGGTGATTTTTAATCGACAAATCAAACTGTTTGGATAAAGAATCAAAATTTTAATTTCTGGAATTAGGGAGTACGGAGAGACGGCAAACAAGTTCTGCAAGATTCGAAAGTTGGACGGAAGGTTAGGGAATCAGGATCAATCGACCTCTGGGGAGAGCCGACCGATCCGAAGCTCTCAGCATCAACGAAATGGCCAGCCGATCGCCAGAATGCCTGTAGACGTCTGAACTGAAAGTTACTAACCAGACGTGTAAACATCCACAGTCGCTGGGAGTGGGGATCAACTGCGGAGAGCCGACCGACCGACCGGCTCCGAAAATCAGCGGAAATGACCGAAGCATCCGCTTGATTCTCCCGGTTGTCTGAAGACGGCTCTACAGACGTCTGGTATGAACTGACAACCACCATCCAGACAGCCACACAGTCTCGCAGAACCTTCTCCGGCCAGTCACTGTACAGTCTATGAGACAACCGTCGTAGACACAGACTTCAATTTCAAAACACTGGCTCATCGTTATTTCGGCGGCGATGTCGAAATCGGAGCGGTCGGTCACAAGCACTCCACTTCATATCAGATCAAAACAAGTCCCAACCACCGTTCTCCCACGTCAACGACTCGCTTAAAGAAGCCCCTATTTCGCAGATTTATTCCGATCATTAGAATGAACACTAAAAACTCTAAATTTATAATTAGTGAACAGGCGCTCTACAATTGGTCCAAATAGGGAACTTGGTTGACTTTTCCGTGAGCGGCCAGCGAGAGCTTCTTCGCGAGTTGTTCGGCGGCCTGTAACAAAAGAAGTTAAGAATTTTGAAAAATGACATCAGCTTACCTTCTTGACATCGGCGGCGGAGACTCCGTCGATAAGCTTGGTGAAGTCAGCGGGTGAAACGGCGTTTCCGGAGGCGAGGATCTGGGTGGCCTGGCAGACGGCGACGGAAGCTCCTTCTTCGGCTTGGAGAAGAGTGTTGATCTTGGCGGTGGCCTTGGCGATGGTGAGGGCCTCCTCGCTGACGTTTCCGGCGAGGCTCTTGAGGGCTCCAGCGGCGGCGGAAACGAGGGGAGCGACGCGAGATCCCTCAGCGGCGATGTACACTCCGACGAGTCCGGTGTCGCTGTGGGCGACGTTGATGGCGGAGACTCCGACGGGAGCTCCGTTGGCGGCCTTCTGGACGGCCTGAGCGACGACTCCGTGGCCGACGTTTCCGGAGTACTTGGTGACGGGTCCTGAAATTCCAAACTTAGTTTCTAATAAGTGTAATTTTGAATTTACCGTTTCCGATCAAGGCAGCGAGGACCTCCTGGACGGCGGCGCTCTTGATGTCCTTGAGGCCAACTCCCTCACCGACGAGGGCGACGTGGGCCAAACCACCGGCGGCCTCGTGCCTGATATCTCCTCCGAGGTAGGGAGAGGCGACAGCGGCCTTGCCGGATCCTTCGGTCAGGCGCAGCTGGTCGTTGGCGTAGCTGAGGAGGCTTCCGTGGTCGATGTTGATTCCGACGAGGGCGGCTTCTCCGGCGCGAAGACGGGAGTTGGCGAAATCTTCGAGCTGGCGGAATCCAATCTTGCCGATGCGGTGGTTCTTGGAGATGACGCGGTTTCCAAGAGGTCCGTTGCGGTAGGCGGCCTTGTGGACGTGCTCGAGGAGCTTCTCGTAGTCGCTGCGGTAGGCGCGGTCGACGGAGAGGGTCTCCTTGGTGTCTTCGACGTCCCAGGCCTTGCAGGCAGGGTTCGCGAGCTCACCGAGCAGGGAGAGGGCGACCTGCGCGTTGTCGCGGATCTGGAAACATTGGCGACTGAGTTTTGGTCTACTGACAAGGGATGTACATGGCAATCGTATTGCCGTTGAGATGATCGTAACTTCAGATACTCTTTCCTAGATCCTCATAGGATAGTAGCATATGAATCAAGGCATTTTGAGCCTCATAGAATACAAAACTAGCTAATTCCTTCGACTGGACCGGAACACCTGATCTCTTCCCACCATCTTGTTAACAACTTTCTCACTTTGACTCGATTGTATTAGCAAACAAGTCCAATAAAACCTATTTCAGATTTTGAATTTTGCTTAAAGTTTAAAAATGTGACTTACCACGCTCATCTGGACAAGAAGAAGGTCGTTGGTGGCAGTGGAGGAGAGTTGGGCTCCAATGCCAGCGGCCTGCCAGAGCATCTTGGCTCCCATGAAGTTGGCGGAGTCCGTGCCGATGAGGTTGCGGAGGTGGTGGACGAGGCCGGCTTCATCCGCGGATTCGTAACGGGATCCAGCGCGGAAGGCCAAGACGAGGTTGGAGACGGGTCCTCCAACGTCGACCGAGGCGACGGTGAGGCCGTTCTGGAGCCTGGAAACCTTCTCCTCGGCGGCGGCGACGGTCGTCGATCGGGCGGCAGCGGTGGCCAAACCGCGCTTCAAAACCTGACGCGAAAGCATTATGGACCCTGAAATTAGCCAAACTTGGATAAGGAAATTCTTGGAATCGCAAATTGACTCGAAAACACGCAACACATAAACGTGCAAAAATAGTCTCCACGGCTCTCTCTGCTCAGAGAAGCACCGACTGGCAGCCGGCCAACGTTCGACAAAGCAAATCGCGATAGGAAACACTTCTCTTCAATTCGACTGGATGGGTGTAAACTCCGCGGTGGGACCCACTGAAAAGTTCGAACGCTGCAATCACAAGATATCGAAAAGTGCTTCGAAGAACTTTTCTTCGGACAAAAAGGAATCCTTGGGATAAAATTTTAACAAAAAATCAACAAGTGTAACAAGGTCAACAAGACCTCAAAGCGTGGAACAAGGTCTCCAGCGCCTGCGAATCACTCGATTCACGCAGGATCTTGTTGCATGCCCTGCAGCATCCGAATTCGTTCGTTTCTTCGTCTTCCATCGGGTACAACGTGAAGCACATGTTGCACTTCTGGTCTCCTGGATGCAAAGCGTGGACTTTGCTTGCCACGCTGAGGATCGTTGTGATCGTGGACTTGAATCCGTTCTTCTGCAGGTCCACGATCAGTCCTTCGCTGAGGGGTTGCACTGCCCGCTTCGGAAGGGCTGCTTCGGTCTTCTTGAGGACGAGATGCCCGTTCTCGTGCATCTCATTTACAGTGCTTATTTCTAAGCGACTGACGTCCCGGAGTGGACGGATGACGGTGACGGAAGGGTGCCTCTTGTCTATGATCCCGGCGATGTCGCCTAGCGAAGAGCCTGTAATTGAAGATAATGAGACCAGGAATAATGAAGAGTAGTTTGACAATGAATATAGAGGAAGGAAGAGCCAAAAAAGGTCAGTTTAGGAATCTTCCCTGGTCCATAAGCAGCTCAAGGAAACCGACCGATCTCAAGCTACCCTACTCCTTTAAATGACTCGAGCAAGACGGACCCGTCTACGACACTGTCTGGCTCAACTGTCTCACTCGCGTCTCCTCTCTCCCCCTTCATTTCCGACGCTCGGCCAGATGCCAACCGGTCGCCCCAATCCTTACCTCTTCCAAGGCACAACGCGTTGAGCGAATCCTTCGAAAGTGCATCGGCATCATCCGCGAACATCACTTTGTTGATGTTGAGCGCTTTCGCCGTTCGCAGGCACACCGCTGTCCTGCTCAGCCGCTCGAATTCTATGCGGGCCGTGTTCGTCTTGAACGAAGCGCACAGTTTGTTCCACTTCTCGAGCTGAAAATGTTACGTTTAAAAGTTGTCAATAGAACAAAAGAACTCACCATTCCCAACGACGGAGCAGATGTGGACGGCTGGAACTGGTCTTCGAGGAGGCTGCACAGATGCACAAAGTGCCAATCTGTTTTCAGGATGTCGCGGATTCCGGCGATTTGGTCCACATATTCTTGGATCTCGCTTTCCGTCGACTGCGTGAGCAGGACGAGGACGATCGGATGCACCTGGAGCTTCTTGTGAGCGTCCAGGGCGATGCCTTGCTGGATCAGCCATAGCATAAATCCGGAGCTGAAAAGGCAGATAAATAAGCGATTCATTCATAGGTTATTTCAGCTAATAAAAGCCGCCAGAAACCTAGAAAATTTAAAAGAAAGGCTTACCTGAGATCTCCTTCATAAATCACGAGGGTCTCCTTCGATGCGTCGCCCTTGAAGATCCGCTTCTTTCCGATGGTGGAGCTGAACTTGTGCTTCACCATCGTGATGAAGCAGGGTTTGCAGTAGACGGCCTTCTTCGCGTCCAGGCCATGGTAGATTCCAGGTTCAGGGCACTTGACGCAGCTTCTGACCGGCTCGGAAGTTCCATTTTCAGCGGCCATGGCTTCGTTTCGAGAGAAGATCACCTGAAACACATGCAAAACTTGAATTGTGAAGTGCTCGCGGCGAGACCACGTGGAAACATCAAAAGGTGCACTGATGCCTGCGGTTGAACACTTAAGGATCTGGGGCTGGATTCAGATGGAATACGACGTATTTCGGGCCTAAGGGAATAAGAAGGAATGTCGAGTGCATACTAGAGATTCTAGAGAAGCGATGTCAGCCACATTGGAAGATCTGCAAGCGATGCTCTCGTCGAATCGCATCGATTTCGACTTCCAAATCTCCAAATAAGATCGTAATCCAAGCGATTCTTGTGACCTGCTATAACCCAAAACCAAAATGGCTCCCCGAACTGAACTGGCATTAAGCGACCTCATCGCGGTCTTCCCCCGTCCCGACAAGCAGCTCGATCCAGCCGACTTCTACAAGTTCTCTTCGGACAATTCCCATCCGATCCTTCCTCCACTCGCCGATTTCATCGTCAACGATGATTCTGAGAACGCGGCAGCTTATAGCGACCTGAAACCTGGCGTCCAACTCACCATCCAAACCATCTACTCCTGGTCTTTGTACCTCATGATCAAGTACGGCCAAGGACTGAAGCCCTGCCTCGTCCATCCGCAATTCTGGGAACCGTTTTCCATTGAAACAGAGAATGCTTTCAACTACACCATCGGGAATCGGCACGACTTTGATATTCTCTTCATCCCAATTCTCAAATGTTCCCACTGGACGTTGGCAGTTTGGAGAGCCGGGGTGATTACCTACTACGACTCTTTGGAGTGCCCGGTGAACCAATCCATGGTCAAGAAGATTGTGCAAATTGTGATGACATCCAGGGAGGGAGTCACAGTTCACGAATTCCAACTCCGGAGATCTTCACATCAAACTGACGCAACGAATTGCGGCGTCTTCGTCCTTATCAACATGGAACAGATGCTTAGGACCGGAGAAGTTTGGGTGGAACCGCGGTTGGCGGATTCTAGGCACAAACTCTACTACATCAACAACGCGAAATTGCGGATGAAGAAGATCTTGTGCCCGAAAAGGACGACGATTATTGCCAAGGTGAGGGACAGTAACCTTGCTGGAGTTCGCCGGCCAATCTATAAAACTCCGGCAACAAAGCCTATAGAGAAGAACAACCAAAGGTTCCATTCTACTTTGGACACTCTTCCCAAGAAGTTCGCAAAGAGCCCAAACAAAGAGTGGATCTTCACGGTCATGCAGGTTGCGAATACCCTGAAGGATGCGGCGGGAGTGACTTGCCACATAGCCAAGGAAGTCGTCAAGTACTCTTTAGGATTATAAAAAACCCCCTGTTTTAATTTAATTGTTCTAATTTAATAAATTGCTTCTTTGTAATCTACATACTCCTTTCAACGCACACGTCAGGTTCTTTTCCGAAAGATCATTCAAATGCCATCATTCCAGCAAGGAAAAATAAGCAGCTTTGGCGCAAATAACAACAATTTTGCAAAAGCTTGTTTATCAAAACAAACTCAGATTTTGTGTTAAAAGTTTCCGCGCGCGTAAACACTTTCCCTCAAAAATAGGATAAGATTATCCCCTTTTCTAATTTCCTGGCACCAAGTGTGTTTATGTAAACAAGTTTAGGAGCATCTTTGATTCCTAGCGCTAATAAACACCTGAAAAACTACAATTTCTCGTGCTGCTCGTTGGCCGGATTCTTTCAACTGCGCTTGTTTATGCCCGCTTTTACACTTTCTCCGAGCAAAGGTCGTCGGCTTCGAAATTTCCCAGATTAGTCAAGGGCATCCCGTTCGAGACTTTTCTTGACTTCTTTTCGTAGGTTAAGTGCAGCTGCTACAAACTTTGTTCGAAAATCCTTCGCCCCGAAGATCGAAAACCACACCTCGCCCCATGATTTCTTTCTGACTCACTCTCCAAAACAATTCCCACGCGCAATCTTCTCTGCAAACGCCGTAATTACTTGCAAAAAGCCGTTCTATCTGTCATGCGTCACGCCTGCATCCACTTCCTCTTTCCAACGAGCGCTCCTTGATCATCCAATGAAGTAAACTTGCAAAAAACGAATCTAAAAACAGCTCTGCGCTTGCTAATCGCCGCTTGTGGCGAACCTTGGCGCCCATTTCACGGCGTTTTTTGCTCTTTGCCAGCGTCATGTGCAATTTTGTTTCTGATAACGTATCTCGCATCTCATTGTCATCTCGTGGTGCAGGGGAATTTGCCTTCTCCTAGGCAATGTTTCTGTTCCCCGGTTTCGACGAAAAGCAACACAAAACAATTCGCACTTTTGCGAAATGCCTTTCTTTGCTCTTAGTCATGTTCTTCTCACGCTTTAAGCTGAATGTTTCATGCAGGAAGCGATCGAAGGTTAACAGGATGTTTTTGGATGGGAACGCTAAAGTGATCATTGAACAATGGGATTCTGGGAACAGATTCTTGGCTGGATTCTACTGGCTTTAGATTCTGTGCGTTGCAGGAAAATGATGTTGATGTAAAGTGGCTTTGCAGATGTTTTGCTTTATCTTCTCGGCGTACCGGAAGCTGCAAAGCGATTCTCACGTCCTTTCAACCTTAGCGCCCAACTCCAAAAGACTAAAACGGGAAGTTCTGTATTCAAAAAGGTTTCTGGAGGTATGGGGAATCGAACCCCAGCCCTCTCGCATGCTAAGCGAGCGCTCTACCCCTGAGCTATACCCCCACGCCTGCCCTTGTTGCCTCATCGCCACTTGTTCCTCGTCTCGCCTAATTGGACTACCGTAATCCGTCACCTTAACCTCGTTCCCCCAACTCTCTTATAATTATTGCCTCCGCGAGCCCTTATCCGCATTGTAACTCCCCCGTAAGCGCCGCTTCGATCCTCTATCACAAGTGCACTGTTGACAGATTTGTCGCCTCCGACGAACACAGCAGCCGCGACGCGTTCTGGCGGCGCTGGGAGAGAGTTCCCGTCGGCCGGAGGGCGCAGGCACCTAGCGCAGGAGAATCTGTCGCCAGGGCTCCGCGAAAACATCGCGTCTTCAGCTCCGCGGCTCGACGGCGGCCGCCAGCCAGCGGGCGCGCGACGGGGCAAGCGAGAGTATTTCCCCTCCCGGCGAGGAGGCGCCCGCGTACGACGACTTCGCCTGCTGCCTGTGATGTGTAGATGTGCGTGTTGCGATGCGCCTTTCGCCTTTCCACGACGAGGAGCGAAATCTTTCCGCGCCGCCATTTTCCGTCCGTTCGCGCCAGTGGGGGAAGAAGCCGCGTTTTTGCGCCTCCTTTAGAGCCACCCGGCGCTGATGCTGCTGCTGCCCAGGGCTGCCGGTCGATCGTTGATCGCGTCGACCGACTTTTGGCTTCCTTGTTCATTGCAATGATATGCGCCTTTCTTTCCCTGCTTTCGTGATTCTACCCGCGTTTCCTTTAGTATTTGTTACGTGTTTCCAGCTGTTTTGGCTTCTTCTGGCGTCTTTTCGCGTTTATCCCAGCTCGTTTCGTTTATCCCGGCTTTGTTCTCTCTTGACCTCATTTAACCGTTTCTCATTTCCCGTGTTTCATTCTGTTTTTCCCCTTTTAGATCTTATTGTCCAGCTATATTTTCATGTTTAGGATTGATTCCAACAGCCGCTGCTTTGGAATTAGCCGAGCGCTCGCGATGCCCCGCGATTATGCTTCCTTGCCGGCCCCGACTTCCCAAGATTCCTTCTCCAGTGCTCCTAATGGCGCGTTCAATTCCAAAGACGTCGCCGGTGCGCCTAGAAGCTCCTTCCTCGCTGCTCTCCGCGACCGCTACTTATTTAAGATGCCGACCTGCGTCATCGCCTACCGTCGCCGACCGCGTCCTGTCGACCTTCGCCGCGTATTGTTTTCCCTAAAAAGTTCTTCCCGCATGTTTTTATAATTGGTAATCGAATGTCCTCTCACGCGTGTTCTTCGTCGCTCCAAAGGGCGCCGGTGATCAGCTCGAAAACTATTATCGCCGAAGTCATTTTAAGTTTTTCGGGTGGCACAACGACGAAGAAGCGAGTTGGCAGTTCCTAGCGAGGCCTGTGGGAGTGTACTTTTGGGGCTGACCCCTTTTGACGCGTGTTTGTCGTCGTGTTTTCGCTCTTTGGATGTGGTTTCTGAGGACACGGGGTTCCAGGAACTGTGGACCTTGTTCTGAGATTGGGTGTCCCCGTAATCAGGAACTCCTTTTCCGGTCCATTCTCTTACCGTACCGCAATAATTACTTCTTTCTCTCTTTTTTGCCACTCTCGAAACGAATTCTTATCAGCGCGGAGAATCAGGTGAGGTCGATGTGGCGTTCTTTGACTTTCCGAGCCGATTATCCTGAGATTTCCGTCCACTACTTCCACCATTTTGTACCCAGCGTGGCCGTTATAACAACTCCGCTGGCGTCGCCTCGTTTGTTTATACAACTCTCGATCGATTCTACGCGCCGCCGGTGACGGTTATGCACTCTCTCCGCAAGCGGTGTTTTTCGGACACGACAAGCTGGGCGACTTGCTTTTAGGTCACGCCAGGTCATGTTTGTGCTGTTGGAGCCGAGCGCGCGCGCGTTTCCTTCGAGCTTCATTAGCATATGCGTTTTACGACGTGGGAAAGTGGAATCGCGTGGCCGAGCGTTGCAGCCAGACGGCGACGGCGGCCAATTACGTCTGGAAATGAGTCTCCAGCGTCATGGATTAGACGTCTAGATGTTGTTGCTGAGCCGCATTCGCGACATTTCGCGTGATAATCGATCGGTTGTGTCTGTTTATTGCTTCCGAATCTAGTTTTCGGTTCAGACAGCAGCACCATGTCTAGACTGTTTGTGCGTGTGACGTCTCGTTTTTGTGGTCAAGAGGGCGCGGGGGCGTTCGAGCCTCGATTTGGCTTGTAAATCCTGCAAATTCCGCTTACGTAAATCCTCCTTTTGTCTTCCTCTTCTTCTGCACCTGCCCCTCTAATTCTAGCCTTCTCCGTGCTTCATCTCCCGTCACGTGATTCCTCATTCATCATCCGCGCATTTCTAAGATTTTTCTCTAATTTCAGGCCTTTCGCAGGCGTCGGCTTATGAACCAGTCGAGATGAGAGCGATGAGATGGACGAAGGCGATTCCGCCTTTAATTCTCCTCTCGTTTTGCCTCGTTTTCGCAGCGGAAACCCAATGGATCAAGGACGGGGAGCCGATATTCGACCCGAAGGTGCTGATGGATATGATCGATGAGCACAGACACGGTAAGTGGGATTTGAAACTCTTCGGCGCCGGATTTACGACCTTTTTACGTGCGCATAATATTAAGAATATGTTCCTCAAAAGTGCAAATCGCGGTCTGCAAAGAAAATGGCGCCATCGACTTTATGGCCGCGCGCACTTTGCAGAGACGTTCTCTCTTAGCTCTGAATTGGGTTCGCCGTTTTTTGCATGTTTGTGGGGTTCTTCGAATAGAGAGAATTTCGTGCGGATTTGATAAATTGGATCACATTCAGCCCACGTCAGTCCGCGAGAGGCATTTCCAGCGGTATCCTAGCAACTCATGGATTCTACGTAGCGTGAACTCCACGGCGATCCACGGCCACCCGTAACGTTTCTGCGTTTCCTATAGGAACGCAGAACCCACACGGAATGTGAAAAGGGCAAATTACGCATTCAGATTGAATCATTTTGTGACTGGCGCATGTTCGGCTCCTTTGTTCTCGGGAGGTTTTTGCAGCCGCAATGAATCATATCCCAAGACAATTAGACACACGCTGTCATCTCATGTCCGGCTATGGGTATACGGTAGAACTCATTTTCTTTGCCGAGCCTCGCAAACAAGCAAAAAACTCATCTGTCCCTTTCTGCGGTGGCTGAAAAAATCAATTTATCTCTCTTGGAGAGAAGTTTTTTGCGGTTGCCATAAAAACGAATCCATTTCGAGCGAAACGCCTCGCCGTTGCACTTTTGCGGAAACGGCGGCTTTCTTTATGCATGGAACGAATGTTGTATACGTGTGGCGAAATTTAAGAATTGTGGAATATTGCTGGGAGATATGATGGATGATGCAGGGGCCGAGATAAAACTGAAATGCTGGAATTTCAGAGCTCCAAGATGACTTCATTCCCGAGGACGTCCTCTGCCACTGCACGGATTACGGATGCGACGAAGAACTCGTGGAGATCCTGGGCCCGGCCGGAAGAGGCCTTTGCCGAGCCCGCGGCGGCGTGTGCAAGAAGACCATCCAGCTGATCGTGATGAAAAAGGGCGAAGAACCGACCACGAAAGTGGACATGTCGTGCGTCCCCCCGGAAGATCTCCAGCCTCGCCTCAGGCCCCTGACGTGCTATGCCACCAAGGAGCAACGAGATAGGATCAACGTCCATTGCTGCAAAAGTAGTCATTTCTGCAATGACAACGTTACGGTAGGATTTGGAGTCTTGAAGCTCGGCTTATTCGATTCTTTTCCAGCTCACCCTGCTCCCTCTTCAAGGCAAATACGACGACTACGGGCCGATCACGGAAGCTCCCGTCGCTGGGGGTCATTCTACGACGGAACTCCTCCAGTACATCCTCGTCAGCATGATCTTCGGGATTCTCCTGTGCATCTGCTTCTGGGGATTCATCAAACTCATTCCGCACATCAAGAAGGCGTGCCAGAAAACGTGGTCCTGCCTGACCGCCGGAGTGACCGACGTGAAGGGAAAATGGAACCGCGCAAAGAAGAGTGACAAGCTCGTGGAGAAGACGGACATCGCGAAACTGGAAGACGGCGTCGATGTGCTGGAAAAGCTCTGCAAGGGCCCGACCCTGGACGTCGAGATCCTGGAAAAAGGATCCCCGCCAATGGTTAAGGAGGTCGCCGAGGAATCGTTCCCCTTCTCGTCGATGGATTTCTCGAAATCCATGAAATCGTAAGCGCCAATTCTTATTACAATCCTAATCTCTTTTTCAGAGGATCGGACTTGGCCAACGCGTTCTACGAACTCCAAGAAGGTCTCGTGGAACACTTTGCCGATAAGAGCCAGATCACCGCCGAGCTCGAAGACCATCTCAAGCAGAACGGAGGAGGCGAGCAGCACCGCCTCCTGAAGCTCCTCGACGACCTGGACAGCGCTTCCTCGGCGCTTACGTCGTCGGACCCCACATCGTCGTCGTCATATGGCAAGGCTTCCACCGGAGTCCCGGTCAAGTTGCAGGAGACCTTCGCCTCGCAGATCGAGATCGATAAGAACAAGATTCTCGGCGGAGGCCGTTTCGGAAAGGTCTACAAGGGTTACTGGCGTGGAGACTACTTCGCGGTCAAGACCATGTCCACCCAGGACCACATGTCCTGGGCTCGCGAAACGGAGATCTACAACACGAACATGCTTCGTCACAACAATCTCCTCAGATTCATCGCCAGCTACACTCACGGTAAGACTCGAATCTCAAGATTTCGAATTAATTGATTTTTCAGATTGTGGTTTCTACCTGGAACATTGGATCGTGACCGAATTCCACGAGATGGGCGATCTCTCAGATTACCTCTACGCGCACACAGTTCCTCGCGACGTCGGCCTTCGAATGATCCGTGGAATCGCTTCCGGACTCTCCTACCTGCATCTGCCTATTATCGGGCACAGGATCGAAGGAAAACCGGCGATCGCTCATCGTGATCTGAAGAGCAAGAACGTGCTCGTGAAGAACGATTTGACCGTTTGTATCGCTGATCTGGGACTCTCAGTCAAGTACGACTCGATCCATAACTGCATCGATGGCGACACGCAGAGGAAGTGTGGAACTCCGGTGAGTTTTCAGTCGAAACGGCCGGTCTTACCCCGTATCTTTGCAGCGCTACCTGTCCCCTGAGCTTCTGGACGACAGCATCAATCTGGCGAGCTTCGACTCGTTCTGCCTCTCCGACATCTACGCGATGAGTCTCATCCTCTGGGAGGTTGTGCGCCGCATGAGCGACGTATATTCCCCTCCGCGGTACGAAACTCCAGAATACGCGGTTCCCTACTTCGAGCACGTGCCTCGGGATCCCAATCAGCAAGATCTCCTGAAGGCCGTGTGCCACGACAAGAAGCGGCCGCTGTTCAGCGACATTTGTCGCGAGGATACGGTAGGAAATCTGGAAATTGCAAACAGATCTAAGGATAACGTTGTTGCAGGTCCTGAAACCCTTGTTGAGCCTGATCAACGACATGTGGTCCCCGCGGCCTCTGAGCCGGCCGACGGCGGAACGCGTGCGTATCAAGGTGGACGAGTGTATCCAGGCCGAAGAACGCGAAAAGCTCGTTCGCGTCCAACAGCAGGAGGCGGAGGCGGCCTCCGCTGCTTACCTGTGCTAAGAAATGACCTGATGATCCCGATTTCTCAAACTATTTCGTACCTCCGCGTTGTGTCGAGTTGTGCATCTTGTGTGTAACTTATCTCTCCTCGTGTTTGCAGCAACCAATCTCCGATGACGTGTACATAGTGACCTTCTTGTCCCCACCACCTCCTCCTCTCCTCCTCTTGTCTTGTATATTTGGTTCTTCCAGCGCTCTTCTGTCCTCTTCTAGCCTCCTCTCCCTCCCTCCTCCTCACCCTCCTACCTATATCGATACTCTAGATCCTTCAAGATTATATTATATTGCGTTGAAATGTCCGGAATTCTGACCAGATTGATTATATATTATTAGAAGATTTTCTTCCGTGTTAACAACTATTACGATGGTACAAAAGTGCTCTGGAGCTCTCTGGAGCGGGTTCACATTTATTTCAAAATGGTATCTGTAATAAAGAACTTGGAACTCGCTCAATTCCTAGTCGATGCCGGGAAGACATCGCATAACCTATCAGCTCGGAACATCCGGTCTCCCCTTTTACACCCGTAATGCTCGGAGAACTCAGGAATCTGCCTGAGGATCGTCTCCACTCGAACATTCGACCGTGGATGTTCGTCTTCCAACAAGCTCCTCAGCTCCTCTTTTGGATCTTTCGTTACGTCGCCGGCGTAGAACATTCCTAAGCCGAAGAAGAACCAATCCATTTCGTCGAGGTCGTCAGGACGGTTCTTGGGTTTGGCCAGCTTCTTGACGATTTCTGTGACGAGGCGGAATCCTTGGATATCGGCGAAACCTTCGTTGAGCTTGAGCTCGCCGTTGGGATAGGTCGTGTTGCAGGCTTCGGCTCCGTTCGGGTGATCCTTAAGCGACGTAAAGCCTGGCTATGAATCAGGGAAACTAACCAAGCAATATTCCATTCCAAAACGGTGATAATAGTTTCTGTAGCAATCGATGCCTTCTTGATAGATTGGATTCTCCACGATTTCAGGTCCGCCGTCAATGAGGACATTTTTGGCTCCTAAGGAGTGGAGTAGTTCGTGGGCGATCTCGTATCCTGTGGTGCCGTACCGGAAGCCGATTGGAACGTCGAGCTTGTGCCAGTAGATTTCGGGCACGCCAATCACCTGAAATGAGAATCGTAGAACCAATGTCGAACTACCGTAACCCAACAAAATCATTGTTATCTGTAAGGTGGTTAATGCCTGGCTGCTCGAAGAAGGAGAGCGCCCTGAGCGGCTCGCCTTCAAATCCGTAAATTCCAAAGTCGAAATTGTTGTTGTAGAGCTTGAAAGTGTTGTCAGCTAATCTCATCATAGATGCGTAATACAACCCTAGGCAGTCGCTTCCGATTCCAAGGCTATAAGCTTCATGTTCTACGCTTTCAAGGTTGTAATTACCTCTCCCGGAAACTGGTATCATTCTGGAATCTTCGGAAGACATGCTGATAAACTTCGATCGCCTTGTTGACCATAGATGAGTTCAGGAATTGCTTCGGAGCACCAATATGGGAGTGCTCGGGAGTGAACATCTTCGCAATCCGTTCCTTGGCTTCTAGCTTAATCCAGTCGACCCTCTAAATCTAGCATTATCAGGGGACAGGTATCCCTAAACACACCTTGATTTGGAGATTCAGCTCGTTCTTGATTTGGCTGGTCATGGAGGTGATCAGATCCTCGACTTTTTGGTCATAGAGGAGTTTCTCGTCGACTGGTTTAAGGATGTGGGCGTAGATGAGGTTGAGGTAGGCTGGGGAGTAGTCGGTCTTGAGGAGTTCTGTGAAGGGACCTTGCTGGAACAGGAAAGTGAAGCTCAGTAACGATTCCAGCTTACCTCTTTGTACTTGGGATCATTCTTCTCCAAGGATGCTCTCTTCTTTCTACTTTCAGTTTTCTTCAAAATCTTCCGAGGCTGGACACTGTACGAAATATTGAAATCTAAGGCTTGAAACTTCTTTTCGATGTCCACGGCTTTCAGATATCCTTCGATGAAGCTTCTTTGATCTGGATTAAGTGCTAAAAGATGAAATGTGAGATAAATAAGAAGCAGTGTATATTACGAGCAGCTTCAGGAGTGATCGCAACGTAGAACATCCGTTCGGCCGCATTCACGGTGATCTCTGGGTCGCCCAAAAGACCCAAACCGACAAAGTAGCCAAGCCTTTCTTCATAATTCTTCCTGCTAAAGCGGATTCCGGAAATATTCAAGAACTGCTGAGTCCTTTGGAGGCACTTCTTGAAGGGCTCGTCTTCAAACGAGTCTTTTGCATGTTCCTAGAAGATCTTAATATTACGCGCATCATCAACGAATCTCACCTTCAACAGAGCGTCAATGACGAAATCTCCGCCATACGCATAAAGGTGAGGAGTGGCTTCTTTGTTGAACATGTCGAGCCTATCCTTGTCGTTCCTGAGAGGGCTTCGGGCGACGTAGGTTTGGAAGTCGGAGCATGGCGTTTGGCTGGCGGATACATCGATGAGAAGACCCAGGAGGAGCGCGGGAATCAGGTGCATCTGAAACGAGGCAAATGAGCGGATTGCAACGGGTGATCGCGAAATGATTGCTGAGCGACGGTGAAAAGAGTGACCTAAAAGACAAAATTCGTGTTTCGTTTGTGCTCGCAGTTGAACACAAAATGGAGTCATAAGGCAGAGGAGAAGATAAACACGGGATCGTCGCAAGGCATCTCGCTGGCAGTTTTAAAAAGAAAATCCCAGAGCCAAAAAAGAAAAATAAACAGAAAATATCGCGCCAGGTTCGACAAAAGAGAACCGATCACTAGGGCGCCAGGTCGTGCGCACTAACGGAGAGGCGATTACCGAGCGAGGGTCGGTCGGAAG
>KN167009.1:256655-270941 GCA_000757745.1 Steinernema scapterisci | reverse complement strand
TTTGAGAGGTTTTTCTCTTCGAGGCGTTTCAGGAATGTTAAACACGTTGTGCTCGAGAAAGCGGAAGTGTTTGGATAAGCTGAAAGGATCCACGTTTTCGAAATCAATCTTTTGTCCGTCGATTTTTCCATAGAATTTCAACTCAAACGACAGTTTGCTCCAATCTATATCTGCATCAGTAGTCCACTCTTGTGTTGATTCGTCGTATAAATACAGAGTGGCTCCCACATAATTTCTAGTTTTTTCGGCGTAAACACGCGCATAGGGTTCAGGAAGAGAAAGCCAATCATTGGAGGCACTCGTTCAACGACACACGTCCTGGACAAATGCGATGGGAACTCGATTCATTTGGGATGTCAGAGGAAGCAAGGAAAGATGACGGGTCCATGATACGCCCAACTTAAATAGAACTTACTTTGTATCAAGCGATGCGGCCAAGGTTTTACACCGCAGGCTCACAGCCACCACAGGCTCACACAGTTGGGGAGTAGGGGACGCAAACCATGAGGAACAAAGAACTTATACTTTAACCATTTTATTACAGAGATATCAAAACAACATTACAAAAAATCCCTTCTTATGTAAGCGTGGTTAGCAGTCACTCAGAAGAAAGAACGGCGTGCAGCTTGGCTTGTGAGATTCGGCTTTAAGCTAAGCATTAAAAATCGTGATTTCTCACACGAAGAAAAGTGAAACGGAATATGAATTTCGTTTCCATACGATTCCCCGATTTGGGTGCTTTGGATGCCAGATGTGCAGACTGTCATTCTCCAATCGCTCCACTTTGTACTTGCTTTCCAAATCTTCTTCGTCCAGGTAAACCTTTCCAAATGTACTAATTTCCAGTCTCTTCGAGCATTTTGGCTGAACTTCACATTTCGCCCAAGTCTCGAAGAGCTTTTGGACCACTTCACTGAAACCTCTAGCTTCACTAGAAACAAGGTCACATTGAAGTTCTTTTACAAGGTCACATAGAAGTTCTTCACCTTGCCAAACAAAAATTTCGAGCTCTTCCAAATATTCAGAAGCAAAGAAAAAGTCGTTCAGAAGTCGATTCGGCTTTAAACCACCTGAACAAGATCCCAAGTTGATTGTCTTCAGATTTGAGAGGTTTTTCTCTTCGAGGCGTTTCAGGAATGTTAAACACGTTGTGCTCTCAGAATGGACATCGAAAGTTCCTTTGCAAATGACATTGTAATCGAGTAGAAGCTGAAACGCGTTGGCGCAATTCTTCCCATATCTGCCCACGGTCGTCTTGGGGAAAAGAGGCAATGCCTTAAGCAACTTTCCGAATCTACGGTTGTTTTCACAACTTTCTGGATTGCTTGCAAAAGTTGTACAGTGAATTCCAATATTAAGAAAGCGGAAGTGGTTGGATAGGCTGAAAGGGTCCACGTTTTCAAAATCAATCTTTTGTCCGTCGATTTTTCCATGGAATTTCACCTCAAACGACAGTTTGCTCCAATCTATATCTGCATCAGCAGTCCACTCGCGGTTGGATTCTTCGTATAAACTCAAGGTGACGCCCACAACATTTCTAGTTTTTCTGGCGTAAACATGCGCATAGGGTTCAGGAAGATACAGCCAATCCTTGGGGACCTTCGTTCTACGGCATACGTCCTGGACAAATGCGAAGGGAACTCGATCCATTTGGGATGTCAGAGGAAGCAAGGGAAGATGACGGGTCCATGATACGCCCAACTTAAATAGAACTTCCTTTGTTGCAAGCGATGCGGCCCAGGTTTTACACCACAGGCTCACAGCCTGGAAGACCTTCCCGACCCAATCGATTCAACAACACTGGTTTCAAATTTTTATAACCGACATCAAAACTCAACAATAACAATCTCTAAAATAAGCCTCCCTACATCCTTAAACGTTTTCCTACAGGATTCAAATATTTGCCGAGCAGCTTGTCGCCGAACTTGGATTCGTGCTTCACCGGCGCAAATTCCTTCTCTTCTTCCACTTCCAGGCCAAGTCCTCGGCGCAGCTTCTCGACGAGTTCGGCCTCGAACTTGTACTTCAGAGGCGTCGGCCGGGTGTTGTCCTCGATGTCTTGCTGTTTCCTGCAGGCTTCGTTCAGGGTCAGGCCGACCCACTCGGCTTCCTCCAGCGGGATCACGTGTTCTTCGTACTTCCTGCGGATGTAGTTGCGCCGTTCTTCGTCTTCGGGGTAATAGTCGCCTCTGGCCAGGGTCATCAGGATCTCGCGCTTGATGGTCATTCCCAGCTTCGAGTTGATGTCGATCTCCGGTGTGTTGAGCAGGTACAAGTCGAGTCCGAAGGCTTCGTCGATCTTCCGGCAGGCGCGTTCGGTGGCGGTGATCTTGAAGAACTTGTTCAGGACTTCCGAGTAGAGGACGACATCCTTCACGTAGGGGAACCAGAAGCGGGGAACCCAGTGACGAGGCAAGACCTTCTTCTTCGTGTAAGGGCGCGATTCGTAGTATCCTTTGACGACGGTTTCGTTCGCCCAGAGGCCGTTGTCCGCTTCTGGTGGGTGGTAGCCGATGATCGGGTAATTCTAAGCATTCAAAATCAGATGAATTCAAATTAAACTGCAAATTCTCACCTCTGCTTCATACTCGACAAGCCTATCCGTGTCCCAGTAGAGGCGAGAAGTCGGCGGCCGGTAGTGGACGGGAGCTGCGTCGGAGAGGACGTTCTTCCAGTGCCGCTGCTGGAAGTGCGCGGGGAGGCGGTGGACGATCGATTCCGGGTTGTCCCAGATCTCCTTGTTCCTCTGTATTCGTTCGGCTTTATCCCAGGTGACGATGGCGCGAGGAGCGACGCTGGTTAGCGCCTTTAGGTTCTTTACCAAAGACATCCTGGAAACACGAATTGGATTCAATGACAGTCGCGTAGGAACAAGGAAACGCGGCCCGCAACAATACAAAATACAAAGATAAAGAATCCAATCCAAACAAAGCTCGATCTATGTCAAAATTGAAACTGGCTTCGCGGAGCCGAATTTAGAACGATAGAACGTACATTACGTTTCCATATAAAGATGAAAAAGCGCGCAAACCCTAATCTTGAGACTTTGAATCACGACATCAATAATTTTCACGACTTCCCACGGTCAAGAACGAATCCAAACGCTTGAAAAAGCACCCAGATCCGACGGCAAATCGCGAGGTTTCAGCGATAAACTGTCCCGATCGGGAAACCGAACGCATAGCCACTGTCTGACAAGTCCGAGGGATCCCAACGCGATTGAATTTTAGATGCGGGTCTTTCGAATTTGGATTTTCGACGATTCGAAGTCAGCTGGGTCGTCCGTCGTCTTGCTTTGGTGGTGGTTGAGCTGACTCGTGTTTCTTCAGATTCTGAGCGTTTTGGGGATAAACACGCGTAGCAACAGTTCCTAAATTCTCATCTCGTTCCACCGATTCAGGTATTTTTCCCGAGCCTCATCGCCGCGATGAGCGCGAGCTCGAGCGATTCGAAGCCAGCCAAGGCCGAACCGTTCGCCAAGGAATGGGAGTGGACGCCAGCGAGGAAGCAGTTCGGCTTATCTAAGAATATGAACCGTCAAGCTGGTAAGTTGTGCTTTTACCGGATTTTCGAGGCTAGTTCCTTTTTTCGAAACCTGAAACCTTAGATGCTCCCCTGTTTACTTTGCTGAGTTTCCTTCATTTCTAGGGGTCTTCATCTACTACACGCAGCAATCGAAGTTCCTGAAGCAAGTCCTCAACTCCGGCATCCCATTGATCTTTGTCTACGCCGCCCTCGATCCTACCCAAGGCGCTGGATGCAGCTCGCTGCGGCGCGTTATTGTGAAGAAATACGAGGCTGAGAAGAAACTTCAACAGCTGGAATACACAGAACTGCGCTTGGTTCTGCACATATTGGCGCAAACGAGCGAAAATTTCACTCAGCAGTTCAAGAATTTCAAGCTGACGTCGATTACGGATTCCACGCGGCTGCAGGGCCTGATCCAAGTGAAGGTAAGCTCGATTTTTGAGGATAGACGTCTATGGGAATATGAGACATGTCTATTTGGGTGAATGTCTTGTCTAGCTACTTATCCTAACAGGACAGTATTAATGTCATTTTGAGAATGCCGATTACAAGAGACCGGTCGGTTTCGTGTCTAGCGGCGACCGGTAATTCAGTCTGGACATGAAGTTATCGAGACTTGTTATCGAGACTAAAACCACAAATCGAACTAATAAAGTCTAGACTAGAAGTTCTGATGTCTCATTCTGTAATTTTTCAGTTTACCCAAGTGATTTCCCTGTTCCTGCACCATTTCTTCTTCGGCAACATCGAGATCCGATTTCTCCGACGTGCAATCCGCAAACTAATAGATTGGGCTGCCGATCCGTGGTTGACTAACGACACGTCTCAACTACTTTTACGGTTCGCCAGTAAGGTATAATATTAGGTTCAAAAGAAATTATTACCATGAAAGTTTCAGCTCTTCAATGACTCCCGAGGACAGCAATTGATCTTATGCCGTCGCATTTTCGAAGATCTGAGAGAGGAGAAAGCAGACGAGGCGCATCTCCAGGCATTCATGAAGCAGGCAATGCAAGTCTGGCCGTTGAACGCTTATGGCGTAGTGTACTTGAAGACGGATCTAGTGAGAGACGTGGTGAGTTGTTGCACTGAAGTAGACATCTCTAATTACCTGCTTTTAGAGAATTTGCGAGCGGAAGTTGGCGTCGCGGAAAAATGAAAAGCGGAAGAGCGGACAAACGAAGATTACTGATTTTCAAGTGGACCTGGAGGATCAATCGGAGACGGATTTGAAGCCGATCGAGACGCTGGAAGAGGTGCGTTTCAGACGGGGTTTTGTCTAGACAATCGATCTACCTTAACGCGTTTGGCGTAAAGCAACCGGTCATGAACATGTCAAGTGGTGGAAATGAGTTTATGAGACAGTCCGACGTTCGTTGTCTGACGAGCGCATTCGTTGCTTAGGTATCACTAGCACCGGTCGGTTTGGTGAAAATGCGTCTGATCGGTGGAATGTCTAGACTCGGAAACCAACCGGTCTCATTGACTGCTTTGTTCAAAATAATGATTACGAGACGCTGGAAATCTTTTTCAGACTTGAGAGCGTCTAACAGACATAATATCCTTCTGGGTCTGGCCTTGACTGATTGTAACCATCTTCAGATGAACGACGAAATCAACGCTGCCGTGAAATTCATCGCCAATGGACTCGACCACCTTGTGCGCTACTGGTCCCGAAACTCAAGAAGTAACGAGAACGATCTGTACATGCGACTGAATCTGGTCGCACAGGCACTTTCGTTGTATGTGATCACTACATGCAACGATGATGTGGTTACCCAGCTGGAAGAAACTTACGAGAAGATTGTGAAACGACTGGTAAGATCTCTTAGAATCATGTGACAACGTTAATATCCTGCGTTTTAGAAAAAGAAAACGGGAAGCGAAGAAAGAAACCCTATCTACTTCAAGCTGATGAACACAATGAAGCAGATCTACCTCGCGAAGAAGTCGCTTTCCAGACATTAGCGCAAAGTGGCCGGTCTCTCCTTGAACGATCTCTCTTAATTACGCGCTCATTTTGTTGTCATAATAACGGGTATCTAGAGAAAAAAAAACGTTTATTCACTAACAACCAGAACTACCCGCGTCTCATAAAAATAAATTAGTTTAGCTCACCGGCACACGTTTGTGAGCAAGATACAAAAAGGCGATGCTGGTTAGGGCAGAAATCAGGAAGATGACGTCGAACCATCTGTGGTAGAAGTTGAATTGCAGGTCGCCGAGGACTTCGGTAATGATGGAACGGTAGTCTTCAGGCATGTTCATTCTGATTAGGAGAACGCTGGAGACGAAGTACATGCCCTGAAAAAATTTATAATTAGCTTCTGTCTGGTCTCTGTTGAAGTGAGACAATGTACATCGGTCATTTGTGGCGATGTGGAAGCAGACGACCGGTCGGTTCAGACGTCATTTGTATAGGAAACCGACCGGACGTCAGCTCTGCGACCGCCACAAATGACCGATTCTAGACACCTTCAGACGGAGCTGGCAGAGCTGTCAGCCAGACCCTTTTTTTTGCGCGCCTGTACTAGACATGTCTGTGTTGCGTTGGTCGATTAATAATCGTCATTTAGGAACATCGAATCATTGATGACCGGTCGGTCTCAGATCCAACCGCCTAGTTATGTCTAGCGGTATAAAATGGAGTTTCAAACGTAGACATGTCTAGATGTCCGCATTTTTGAACTTGTCTAGACATTGTCTAGACGATATCGACCGATCGTCAGTGTCTTGCTGTACAAACATGAAGATGCGGCAAGACATCGAGCGTCCAAAGATCCTGTCTAGACCTGCAATAGCCACTTACCATAATCTGCGAGAACAAGAGGACAATAAGATTCGACGACTTGCTGCTGGATATCCTGTAGAAGAACTTGGTTAATGTGATGAGAAGACCGCGAATCGATGTGAGTGCGATGACTCCGACCAGCGAGAATGAGATGTACTGGCCCCAGAATGCTACCTAAAGAGATTTCAGTATTGTTATTGAAACGTTAATTTCTGAACTTACATCGATGTCGAATCCTAGATAATCGACCAAGATCTCTATTCCTCTGGTCACGGGATCGACCTTTCCGACGCGGTCGAACACGATGTTTACGGTGCAGATGAAGATCTTCCAGATGCAGTAGATGGAGAAGAAATGGCCCAGGACGTTGAAGTAGCGGCCCATCAGTGTCTTACTGTAGACTAGACGATCTTTCATGTTTCGCATCTCGACAACTTCGAGGAAGAGATGCCGGCTGAATTCTTCGAGGGGCACGATTTCGGAGTTTAGAGAGCTGAAAGAACAATCGATAAGAGAAGTCCGCGGAATTCATAAAACTCACCCAATCTGACTTTTGATGGACGCAGACGACGATAGGCCCGCGTGACCCAAGATCCGCTGGAACAAGCCGCCGCCAGAGCTTTCCGTGTTCCCCTTCGAGAAGGCGCTCTGGGAAAGCTCCCTCTCGTACTGGACCACGCGTTTCTTCTTCGCAGCGATCATGTCCATCGTCTGCATCAGCTTCCTCTCCAGCTGGGCGATATCGGTGTCGTTGACGGGCCTCATGAAGAAGGCCATGCACACGTAGGGTGCGTTAACCGCACCAAAGCCGGAGAGGACGGCCATCACGGTGACGCCAATGATGCCGATTCGGGAGATCGCTTGTTCGATTGTGAAGATACCTGCAAAGGATAGATGTTAGTCAAGCCAATCTCATGCCTAGACATCGCTTTATTCCATACGTCTAGACGTGTTCGTCCCGAATTTCGTGCGTCTGCGAATGTTTATTTTAACTGATCCGCAGCAGTTTAGCGGTCGGTTTACGGCCAGTCCTCAGATTCTTTCCCAAAATGATTATCATAGACACAGTTTCACTTTGTCTAACCACATCCAGATAAGCTAATCAGACGCCAGCTGTCTGTTTCAAGTCTCAAATGTAAATTTTGAAATACCGCTTACCATGTTTCCGGCTCAAAATCGGGAAATTGTCGCCGATTTTCCAGAAAAAGTAGATGAAGACGATCCATGATACTATCGTTAGCGGCAGCACTCGACTGGTCCTCACCAGCGATTTCCATACCGATAGGAACAGGTATGCTGGGATGACGACAATCAGGACGACTAGAATGGCCCTCAAGTCTAGTCGCCAATACATCAATCGAGAGCTGAAAATAAGAATTAGCCTACGATTGAAACAGGATAAAAGCTTACCTGGGCTGCAAAACGTCCATAATTTCGAATATGATGAGTTCGAACATTATGCATGATAAGGCGAAGGCGACGGAGAAGATGAATTGGACGAGTTTCTGGTGGACTTCGTAGTGCTTGAAGAGTTGCTTCATGAAGAACAGCCATCCGCAGCCGAAGAAGAACGATAGGGATATTCCTATCACCGTTAGGTCCCACGTGTCGCTCATCCTGGGCGAGAGTGAGGGAGGTGGGAACCTGAAAATAAGGAAACTTTGTTGACACGGAAAATGGAATTGAATCACAGAAACGCGCTGAAATGCGATGCCATGAGGCCCAGACAAGTGGAAGTTGAAAAATAGACAGACAGGTGTCTGAAAACACGAAATTCAAGCATCGTCGCCCGACCGATTTCGAAACTGATTCAACTGCGAATGATCCAATTGAGACACGTAGCCACGGTGTCTGGAATAGGTTTCAGACATCGCTTCGTCTGGTTTCGCTCATTTAGACGTCTTCCGGCGCGCTCGCAGACTTCTTCAATGAAGCCAGTTACGAATGCGTTTCACAATAGACATCGCTTGTAGACATATCATCGATTTTAGACACGTTTCGAGACAAGATCGCCTCATAAATCAGACTTCCAGTTAATTTAGCTAAAAACACGAAAATAAAACGTGAAATGATGGAAGTTGCATTCTAAACAAGATTTCAGGCGTTGGGAAAGCAGATATAAAAAGGCAAAAATATCCAAAATTACGAATCCTAGACACTTCTGCGCAGTCTAGACTTGAAGATACAGCCGGTGACAGACACACGGTCAAAGCAAGCACCCATAAACAATCCTCTGAAACGTTCCCATGACGTGTTCCACCGTCGGCCGTCCTCCCGAACATGAGATATTTCCACGTTAGCGATTCAAATCAGCGGAGTCGTTTCTCACTCTCGGCCGAGCGAGTGGCAACCAGATTCGGGGAAGTTGCATTCCAGGCTCGAAATCGTCGTTTCCCTCGCCGATTTCCAGCTTCACTCCGCGGTCACCCGGGCACACGCAACGGGGATTACGCAGCGGTTCCCTAATCTCGATCTGCGCTCATGCGTGCGTGCCGCCAGCTGCATCACGAACGTCGTTTTCGCGCTATTTTCGGGAATCTGGTCCCACCTGGCTGTGACCCAGCTGCGCGCTGGACATCTTGGCTTTTATTTGCTGAATCGTATACACTGAAACTAGTTTATATAATTAGGAATTCGAGCGTAAATTGGGATATTATAATAACTGTGGGAAGTATGAGCCGTTGCTTAGAGAAACTTTCCGTCGGCAGTTGCGTGTTAGGCTATTTCTGGGTTCGGTGCACCTTGCGATGGCATCGGATATTGATTTATTCGCGCGCACGTGGTGCACTACGTTCTTGGTTAATTGGATCTTGTTGCAGACTCCCCGATCTTCATGATCGTCGGCGGCATCGACAAAGGGTCTGACACTGGGAGTTACTTGGAGCCCATGCCGACAACTCCCGATGAGCGCCTGGCTGCGCAAGAGCGGCACAAGCCGATCCTGGGCCAGCTTTACCATAGGAATAGGAGAAACAAGCTATTTCACTGGGTTGGCAGCGTGGTGAAGATAATGGTCAGCAGGAACCGGCGGAGGTATTGCCATCTGGATCTCTCATGTGAGTTGAACCTTGTTATTAGAATAGATCCTAAGTAGCCTTGTTTCAGTTATCACTCCCCGAATCATCGCCATGGGGTTCCCGGCGTACTCCAGCATCACGAAGATCTACCGTAATTCTTCTGAAGAAGTCTTTGAACTCCTGGATGATTATAGCGGCGAACGCAGATACATGGTCTACAATCTGTAAGTTTCCCTCTTCGGATTACATATTAACACACAGCAGCGTTTCAGAACAGGTGTCGAAGAGGACAAAAGACGCAGCGCTCAAGCAGTAACCGAGATTTACGACCTGGTGGACCACGAGCCGCCACGATTCGACTACATTGTGATGTTCGTGAACGAGGTGAGATTTGATTATTAGAACGATTTAGCATGTTTCCACGTTCTAGGTGTCGAAATACTTAAAAGATGATGACTTGAGCGTCGTTGCGGTCCACTGCAAAGCAGGAAAGGGACGTACAGGCGTCATGATCTGTTCGCTCCTCTGCTTCATGCAGATATACCCGAGTCCTCGAACCGTTCTGGACTACTACGGAGTGAATCGGACCCACGACAACAAGGGAGTGACGATCCCTTCGCAGCGTCGGTACATCTACTACTATGACCACCTGCGAAGGCTGAAAACTCCCTACGTCCGAAGCCCGGTCGAGCTCGTCGGGATCTACATCGAAGGCATCCCTCCACGCCAAAACCTCACAGTATACGTGGCGGCAGACGGCGTGGAAGTATTCACCGGTGTCGTCGAGATCCCTCCTGAAGCTCTGGGGAACGCGTCGGTCGATACCGACGGACAAGACGTCCCTGATGTGGATTACGATCCGTACAAAACCGACAAGGAAAACATATTTTCGACCGGGATTGTTTCACAGTAGGTCCAAAATCTCTGGAACACTAATTTGAGTGATGATTTAGGAAATGTTATGGCTGGACCATTCCAAAGGATAAACCGGTTTTCATAGAGGGTGATGTCCAAGTCGGATTCCAAGGAAATCGGGTAAGTTTCCCTTCGTTTGTGTAGTTTGTCAACGTCTCCATTTGCAGCAAACCCGTCTCGGAGAAATCTGGTTCAACACGGCTTTCTGCTGCAAGAAGACGTCAGGAGGCGAGAAGTACGTGCACGGGGACATCAAATACCATTCCGCCCTGGTCAGCACGTTCGCAGGACCCACCGCCGACGATGTCATCCTTCCCAATCAACTTGAGCTGAACAAGTGGCTCAAACCGAACGATGTCGAAGCCTACAACAACTACTTGAAAGGGCTGATATTAGGCGCGTACAGAAATTGGCGACTGTTCGATTACTACAAGATTGCCAGAAACAATCTACCGCCTCCTCCCACCCTGCGGTCGACGGCAGCCGTTCCACCCGTGCCCAGCTTTGGATCTCGTCCAACGGAGCCGTATAAGACGTTTGTGCTGCAGCTCAAGAACTGCGAAAAGGTCCAAGTTTACGAAGCCCTGGAGATCGACTACGCCGTGAAGCACAAGACGCTTCCATCGGATTTCAAGGTAAGTAAATTTTTATCAAAATCCGCATCCTCAGCATTGGATTCTAGGTCTACATCGTCACCAAATGTATTCATCACGATGGCCGCCATAATCGTCAACTTCAGATCGCTGAGAAGTACTTGAAAAAACTCTCGGATGCGCAAAAGAAAAGAAGTGAGGAGAGACTCAAAAATCTCGATGAAACGATTACAGGTGCGGACGGCGACGCGCGACCTGACTGCAGAAGGAAGATCTTGGAACACACCATCACCAACCTCGCCACACGGAACCATGAGTAAGTATATGTACTGTTAGATTGTTCATTGACCGACTCTGCTTTTAGACGTTGCTGTCGTGGTGACCACTGTGACGACGATTACAGCGCGGAGGACAAGAAGGTTGCTGTGAATTACATAGAAGAGCTTTCTGTAAGTGCTCGAATCCCGTAACACCAATGAATTCCTAAGCTTTCAGCTTCCTCTAACAAAACAGTAGCAAAAGGTTCAGCAAGAAGCTTCGGGAATGCCGGAGACCGCAAGAAATAGACGCCTCTCTCTAGTTTCGAACGGGTCTGCCGATCTCATAGTGTACTTTTATATTCTTCGTCATGAGCTTGTATATTCTATCATTGCCAGTTTTGGCTTGACTTCACTTTAATCTCTTCAGATATCAACGGGTCAATTGTAATTTATAGATGTTTATAAACATATCTTTATTCTGTTTTGTGGTCGATTTCTGTTATTTCTTTGGTATTCCTAGCCATTTGAATTCATAGCGCTCTGGTATCCGATGAGATAAGAAACTTGTGGAAGCCGGTGTCTAGGCACAGAAACGTATCGTCTAAAACACCACCGATCGTTCTCTGTGCGACCGCCGCAAATGATGGGTTTCAGACGTGTTGGATCGTCAATAGACGGTCTAACCAAAATTTTCCTGGGTTATTCAATTATTTCTATGTCTAGACACTTTTTTCATCCGATGATGTCTAACCATTTGTCTGTTCCAGGTCAGACATGTCTCCCTTCGGACAATGGCTACTTAGGACTCCGTCGACACGTCGCCTGTCTTCGGATGAACCCAGACAAGATGCCAAGGGAAACCAGCCAGTCGACCCTCACATCGCTGTCTCAACCGGTCTGCTCCAATGCCCTCCACACCATCGCTGATCTACCGGCACCCGCGACTCATCCGGCTCCGCCGTCAACCTTTCTGCATCGAACGCTTCGCCGACGCCCTCTTCACGCTGCACGAGAAGCTCGAAGATCCACAGTTGGTCGCCGACGCCCTCTGCGTGTTCGCCTCGATGAAGATTCCCGGGAACCTGGTGATCAAGTTCAGCCTCGTCATGAAGACGTTCCCGTACACCAACTGCGCAATCAACGGAGAACTAGCGCGAGTCGCGAGGGACCGACTAATCCAACGCCGGGAACGGTTCTACGCCAACGGACATCGGACGCCTCTCGGGAATTTGCCGGTGTCAATCGCAGGAAATCGAACCAATGTCCGTCTTGGACGCCTTGAAGCTTGAATCGCCGACGATTTCGTTGTAAATATCAATTGTTGTTTGTTGTTATTATAATTAATAATACGGGTTTTGTTCAGAGTTTGGCTCGAAACGTCGCCGATAGGATCGAAGTCCGTGTTTTCGCGATTCCGACCTGTCATCGGCAAGTTAAGAAGCTCTTGACGGACAGCTTAGCGCGGACTCCATCAAGGGAATTGTTTACCCTTATCAATCTTGACAACTTAAATCGATTTTTTCGCGGCGATAAGGGAATTCCTTCCCGAAGTCAGTTCAGCTCGTTCGCCTCCTCCGATCATGGTGGTCGTCAGGAAGAATTCGGTCATTGTTGAGCAGCCCGTTGGGGAACCCAGGCAGGCGAACATCAACGGAGAACTGTTTCCACCCTTCTTCCAAGCCGATAATATTCGGTCCGTAGGTTTCTGTCTTCAAAGAGTTAATTGGATCTTCTTTCAGGTCAGCAAAGACATTGGAAACGTTCCCAGATGACGTCTTCGTCCTCACGTTTCCCAAATGCGGGACAACGTGGGTTCAGCATATCGTGTGCCAACTGATGATCGAGGATTATGAGCTGCAGCCAGGCAAAGGTGAGCCGAGTTTCAGGTCCAACGAAGATCTGAAATTGAACTTTTAGAAATGTTCAAATACACACCGATGATAGAACTCGTTGGAGGCGCCGTCGCCAGCCAGATCCCACGACCAAGAATTCTCAAAAGCCACCTGAGCGTCCAGAATCTCCCAACGCTGAACCAATCTAGGTGCATCCTCGTGTGGCGGAATCCCAAGGACACCCTGGTCAGCTGGTTCCATCAGATGCGGAACATAAAAGGCTACAATTGGGAACACGGCAGTTTCGACCTCTTCTTCGAGATGTTCTGCGAGGGGAGAATCGCGTTTGGAAGCTATTTCGACTATCACAAAGCCTGGCTTCCCTACCTGAAGGATCCGAACGTGCTGCTGCTGAAGTATGAAGATATGATCGCGGATTTGAAGAGTTCTGTGGTCAGGATAGGTGAGTTCTTGGGAGGTCGAGCGATGGCGGCCGTCCACAATCGGGATTCCCTGGATGTGGTTCTGGAAAATTCCTCGTTCGACTCTATGAAGAGGGACCAGAATCGCTGGTTTCCGAACGTTCTGTGAGTCCGAGAATCTGAAATTGAGGGTTATGAAATGGTTTTAGGAGGCACCCGGACCAGTTTATAAGGAAAGGAAGATCGAGGGATTGGAAGAATTACCTGAGCAAGGAGCAAAGCGACAAGATCGACCAGATGTTCGCGAAGCATTTCCGGGAAACTGCAGTCGAAGAGTGGTGGAAGGAGGAGATGAAGTGGGAGGGTTGAGGAGCCTGAAAAATATAGAAGCCATACGCAATAAATTGGATCTTGAGTTTAACAGTTTCGGCAATCTTGGACTCGAAATGCTCGCCAAGCCTTGGGAACTATGAATTCCTCCGATCAAGAACTTCACGGTGTTGAGATTTAAAGGGCAACCGAACTGAAGACATCGCGTTGAGACCCATCGCCGCCTGGACGCTTTCGTTTGGCTTCACAAATGACGAAGTTTTTCGATTTCTTCGAGACGCCAGCAGCGTGAAACGTTTCACGAATCCAGTTGTTCCTTTCCTTGTAAAGTAATTCATAGATCCCCGTTTGCCCTAAGCAACGTTTCACAGCAAATTGGAATAGCTCGCGTTTGGCTCGTGAAACGTTTCACACCGTCCTCGTTTATTGCACCCGTTTAATAAGCATCCGTTCCAGACAAATCCTAGACAAACTGCGTCTACCAGACGAAGCGCAGATGGGTCGCCGGCATCTCGGGCCACTCCGCATTCGAGCCCAGTCAGTCGTCCGGTGCGGTCGTGGCCCAGATGGTCGCGCGTATGCAGCAAGTCCCTCTCAA
>KN167009.1:232746-256279 GCA_000757745.1 Steinernema scapterisci | reverse complement strand
CCCGAGAGGCGCAGTTCGAACCGCCTTCAGAATTGACAAGAATCGCGCCATTTTTATGACCTACAATGGTGTGAGAAAGAGGGTGAAGTACATCATCTACGACCTGAACGTAATGTAAGTAATCTGTGATATATTTCTTGAGATCTAATTTCTTTAATTTTAGCCTTAGCGGAGAAACTAACCCGGATGAGCAAAAGCTCAGCGAAGGAATTTTCGATTTGGAATGCGACTTTGAATATGCGTTCTACGATGAGCACAAGGTTCGCTTTGGTGAGAGCTACTTCGATCCGAACGAGGACGTACCTCACGGGAAGTTCACGAAAGTTGGCAACGATTCAAACTGCAAAAAGGGCGTAACGGTACGTTATTTTGGGTTGTACGAACTTGTCTGATGCGTAATGTTTCAGCCCTTCAAAGTTGACATCTACGACGATGGCCAGAAATACCAGTTGAAGAGTTACTACCTCGTCGAGAACGGACAATTCATCTTCACGATTGAGTGAGTTGAAGTTAGTTAGTTCTTTCATAACCTTGTCGTTGCAGTACGAACCTCGCTGGACTAGGCACGAAGCAGGACACGCTGCAGAAGCTCTACTACCACACGAATCGCTCGGACTGGGAAAAAACTCCAAATCTGGGATCCGTGAAGCTGGTGTACCGCAACACTAGACGTGAAATCGTTCTTCCGTTGTTCTACTTTGAGGGTCACAACTACGATACGCTGAAGACCGCCGACTATGACCCTTGCAGCGAACGGTGAGTGTCTCCAAGTATTTATATCTTGACTAAAGCATGAATTAATTGCCTTACACGACTTTAAGTGCCTTACACGACCTTATACCCTTCGTCGTCCTCCTTATCATAGCATTCATCGTAACCGTCATCGTCATGTGCGTAGTCCTGTATCTCTGCCTCCGTGTGATTCCTCTGGCCAAGGCGAGGATCAACAAGCGTGGAGACAGTGCTGTAACTGTCACGCCAACCATGATGATGGCAGCTATGGGTAGCCAAGAGAAGCCCAAGGAAGTCAGCGCGAGGAGTGGATCTGAAACTCACTGTAAGTCAAGGACATGAAGACCTCCAAGAAGAACTCGAATGATGTGAAGAACGACTCAAGGAAGGACTCGAAGAAGGATTCAAAGAAGTAGATTCCCTGAAGGACTCTAAGAAATCGTCGAAGAATACAAAGTCGACAAAGTCCGCGAAGAGTAGCAAGGAGAAGTCCGCCGACAAGAAAAAGTCGACGGACAAGAAGAAGGACGGCTTGAAGGATTATTAATAAGGGGTTCTTGTGTTTCGAGCTTATGATAATAATGTACTTGGGGGTTGGTGATGACGATTTCATAATTTACTAGCTCCCTGCCAAAGGTGTGTATTCGTCGCTGGGTATTGCTGTGATGCAGCGTTGATTAATTAGCTGGTCCCTCCTTAGGCGATTTTTGTCATTTCTGGGCATTTCAAGGCGCGACATATCTAGTGGCTCAAGATAGCTCTTGCCAGACAAACACGAAGAGTTCTGTCAAGTGTACGATCTGATGTTGCGATCCGCAGAATTCTGCGTAGGACGACTTTTACTCGATTCGGTCGATTCCCGTCGCTTTAACTGTTTATGATGTCATACTTACTCATCGCAACGGCGATCGATTTCGACGCTTTTTACAGTTCTGCGTGCTCTCTGAAAATGGTTTCCGATGACCGGAATTCGTTCGCAAGATTTCTGCGAATTTTGGTGATCTTCGATCAAGGCACTTTTTCTTTTTTCGGAACGTATTTCTCCGCGCGATTTTCCGGATTTCGCGGGTTTCATTTAGCTATTTCTAATTGCGTCATTCCAGAGATTATGGGAAGCGACGAGCTCCAAACGTTCGACGACGGGAAGCCGTTTCCGGTAGACTGCGACCCTTTCAAAGTCAGGTCAGTTCTGCCCTGTTTCCGTTGGGATTAACGATGCGATTTTTTCAGATCCGGAAAGGCGATCCAAACTTACCCGGACGACATCTTTATCCCCACTTACCCCAAGTGCAGGGGAACACCTGAATGAGGCACATCATCTGGCTCCTGACGCTCGAGGACTACAACCCAAGAGCTGGAAAAGGTTCGTCTGTTTTTGGCTAATTTTCGTTCTCAAATCCGCATTTCAGAGCTCAGCGTTTACACCAGAACAATCGAAGACGTCGACAAAGAAGTGATCGACAAGATGACAAGGCCAAGAATCTTCAAGAGCCACTACTTCTACGACGACCATCCGAAGCACCCTGAAGCCAAGTACGTCCTCGTCGCCAGGAATCCCAAGGACGTCCTCGTCAGCGCATATTACATGAGCAAGAACCTGAAGGAGCCGGTCTTCAAAGACCTCGATTTCAACGCCTTCTTTGAACTCTTCATGGCTGGGAAATATGATTTCGGATGCTATTTCCAAGACAATGAAAGATGTAGTCTTTGGCTTTATTGGTAGAACACGCCCAGATGTGCGCCATGGAGTAACCTAGGTTTCCAACGTGATGCAGGTATCCAAGTCTTATTTCAGTGATAAATGTTCGTCCTTATGTGCCGCGGTTGGAAAAGTGCATAGAGTCCAGGCGAGCAATGCAAACCCTCCGCTGGTTAGACGCTGGGCAGTTGCTCCCGTGTTCTTGGACGTAGAAACCAAAGAGTTCTGTTCAAGGTGAGGGTCGTTATTAATAATCTGAAAAAATTGAATACCTACTTTTGGCCGTAAACTTGTTCTCCGGCTTGGCCATCTGCTGGTCCTTTCTGTAGTTCTCGCAATGAAATCCGTCCGGACTTTTCGGTGGTGAAAAGCACAAACTCTGTGCCTCAATCTGCGGCAGGTCTTGCACATCTCGATCGGTTCGTAGTCAATTCTGTCGTTGTTAAGCTCTTGGAATTTCTGTGCTGAAATGAAGTTTGCGGCATTACGAGAATTGTCTCTCCGGTTGATTCCTTCTGGCGACATGTTTTCTGAACACTTCTTGCAGTACACGTGTTTTTGAGACTTCACGATTCCACTTTGGTCAAAACTTTGTTCATAAAAGAAGTAGACTCAAAGAAATGGTTACATGGACGCTCAAAAGTAAAGGAGGTCAAGTAAGGGCAATGTTTATTGATCACTGATATTAACAACTACTAACAATGCATCGTTTACATCGTAAAGTACAAAAATGTGAATGGCCGATCTAGAATAAATCATTGAGTTCGAGCGAGTGACGGAATGATGCGGGTGATACAACGGACTCTCTTCTCGCAAGCTGGACCCGACGTTTGAGGTTCACTCCTCAGCCAGGTAAGGAACCATCATGGTGGTACGCTTTCCGAGCGACTGCCCAGCCAGACTATCAAAGTAGCGCTTGTGATAGGGCCGGAAGCGGTAGATCAACGGAAGCTCGGAACGTTTGCCAATCGAGTCCATAAAGGGGTTTATCGCCCGCTTTCCCTTCTGAAGTGTTCAAAGTAAAGAGTGCGGTTAAAATTATTGTGGCCTTACCGACTCGGAAACAGGAATGAGGACTGTGTCATCCTCGGTCCAGAGCGACTTTCCGACAACCATACCAACGAAGCACAGGGCAAGGACGGTGATTGTGATCGAGTTCATCCTTGGTTGGGAACCTCTGCAAAAGAGTGATCACAGTAATCAAGAGAATGAGATCGAGTAAATGGTGTCATGGCATAAAAAGCTCGCTTATATAAGTGTCCGAGAGCAAAGTCCTGCGTCAGGAAGAGATCCGAACGGATTAGAAGCGGAACAATGGACATTTTGAAACCATTCAGGGCTATTCGGAATGAGATAAGTGCAGTTAGGGTTTCACCAAAGTCCGCGAATAATCCCACAACCCGCTTAATTACAATCAGGACGAAAGTGAATGGAATCATTGCGCAGCGAAGGACGTCAACTGACGACGAATCATTCTTGGAAGCTAGAAGTCCTTCATGCCCAATAATACGTTCACTGAGGACCTTTTATACGGGTTCACAAGAGCCACAAAGCCACGCCTCTGCGCTTGTTCCGTAAATGACCGTAAACCGCCGGGCCAGCGCCTTTGAAGCGATTGGATCCCGGCGTTTAAAATTGGTATTTCCGGATTCCGAGGAGCACAACCAACAATAATTTGCTCTCGTTCTCCTCGAAACTTAACACTAAAGCACACGTTCATCACAGTGATTGATGTCCAAACAACACGAACCCCAAAACAGTGCGAGCACGGCTGCGTTTCCACAAGAGAATAAATTATTAGAGCTGGAACAAGAAGACGGACCGAAGCTTGGTTTCTTTCAAGCCAGACTTCATTTCAACTATTGTTTCCTTGTGATAAGCAAAACTGCAGCAAGAAACGCAAAACAAGGATTTGCGACTCGTTTTCTTAAGCTCAGACCTCTTTTGGATAATGACGAGTGGCACAAAAATGAAAGCAGCTTTGAGATAGTTTCCTGACGTCTCAGAGGTGTGTTTGCTTACCAAGTCTCAATGTATTCATTTCTCAAATTTGTACGTGAATTGTTCGAAAAGGGGGTCAAGTTGAAGTGTCTCCAATTACCGAAAACAACGACTTTCGTCCCCAGAGACTTTGCAAGCTGATGTCAGCGTCCCATTCGATGCGTACCACTTACTACCATTTACGTGTGCATGAATATAAATTGCCGGTCGCCGCCTTTTCCAGCGCTTGCCAGAACGAACAAATAAACAGCTCGCTCATTATCCCATCTCACAACTCACTTTGCCTAAATTAAATAGTCCGAACGTCAAAATTCAAACTCATTTGTATGCCGTGCTGAAGTTGCCGTCTTCGCCTCAATACCATAATCTGTTCACCCCAAGCGAGGCTCTTCGCAACGTCACTGCGGTACAGTAAACGGATGTTGGGTGACTATACGAAGGAATGCCTCGACGGAACTGACAAGGGGGCCTTTCTACTTGGATACCTGCCAGCCCAAAAACGCACACACAAATGCCACGAAGCCGAAAATGAAATATTCAAAATTTTGAGAGAATGCTTTTTCTGACCCAAACAAACACGTTGTAGGCAGTTGATGACATTGAAGAATGACTAATTTTTCAGGAGGTCTGCGCAAAAAACAGTGGCTGAAGAACGCAAACCAAGTTTTCTGTTTAACAGATTTTTATGAAAGCTTTTTCCATTCGCAAGCGTGAATTCGAAATGACAAATTAGCAAGTTTTCAACTCAAAAACACCCGGTGTTCGAGATCACGCAACCCGGTTGCCTGGCGCGTTCTTGGTGGCGACCCCCACAAACAAATTTGACAAAGACAAGTTTGAAAATTTATCAAAGCAGGTAAAAAATAAAACGTTTTGAGTAAAAAGCTTTAGGCCAACCTAAAACATGCCAGAAGAGAATTGGTTCCTGAACGATAGGCAGATCCCTTCTTTGATCACGTGCGTTGCTCATGTAAACAAATGCAAATTTGTCATACGATCTTTAAACCTCTTGCGACCGTTTCCATCGTTGAGCCATCTTCTTCGCCCATTTTCCCGAACGTCAACTTGCATTTGGCTATTTTTGCCTTCTTGTGGCACTTCTATGAATACGTTTACAATGCCCTTAATTCTCATTTATTACTCGGTATATCCTGCATCTATAAGCGATAATTAAGACTGAAACAATGAGATTTAGAAATGGATTCATTTACACTTCCTCCTGCGGTTTTCTATTCAATAAGCAAATTAGGCGTCCAGAAAGCCGGGATTCTTGGAGAATGTGTCTGCCGTCTTCGACCACGGCTTCCAGCCATTAGGAGCATTTCCTCCAATGACCTAAAATGAGAAATTATAAGTAAAAATAAATAATCAAACGAAAATCTCGCAAAGAAACGTACTCCACCGAGTTGTCCTCGTGGATCGCGTTGGAATCCATTAGGACTTATCACGCGAAGGTTTTTGTTGGGATTCGGAGCCAATGAGTTGCCTTGCGAACCTCCTTTGCGACCCGACGGCTGTCCGAAGATGGAGTTTGAAGATAGGAACGGTGCCGGAGATGGGACATGGCTGGACGGTCCATCTGGAGGCGGTCTGCGCTTTGCAGGAGCACCCGGGGAAGAGGCTCTCTCCGAAGGAAACTTTCGTTCGACAGGCTGATCGTTCTGAGCGTTTGAAGGGTCTTCCCCAGGAGGCAGAGCGGATGGGAACGCTGACGGAAATCCGCGCCTCAACCGCTTTTCCGGGCGCGAACGGTGCGGTTCTTCCCCAGTCGGCTGCTTGCTTCTAAGCTGCGGGTTTGGAGCTATCGGAATGGCCCTGGGAGTTTTGTACGCGTCGTCGACCGGAGTTGTCGGAACTTCGTGAGGCGAACGTTCGGGCGAAATTGTGAGCACAGAGGAGCCGGTGCTCGGACGGTTGTCCATTTGGGGCTTTCTGCAAAATCAACTTAAACTAAAGCCACATTCTCAGACAAACATTTTTGCATTTGGAGGCATGCTTTCCGGAAGATCTTGAACTGGAGCTCTTTTAGAAGTTTGCCTAGTAGCAGCCACGGTGGACATTGCCAATAATTCTGGCTGCTTCAAATGGGTTTGGTCGATTGGCTTTTCTCGCGGCCCTTCCACATACAGCGGCATCGAATCTGAACGGGTTTCATTATATTCTAGCGGACAGATGTACTCTTACAGTTGCTCAGTTCATCCGGCTCCGCTTCTGCTGGTGGCACGAGTGTCCCGGGACCACTCATTGGCGCATGGGGAACCGGAGCAAAAATGATTTCGTTCTTTTCCACGATTTCGTAAACAACTGGAGCCGCGACAACTGGTGGCATCTTGAGAACGGAAGCTGGAACCGCTGGAAATGAAATGGGATTTAATAGACGTTACCCACTTGACTCACTTGTGGGTGGAGATTCTGAAGTTAGCTGGACGACGACTGGACTCGTCGCTGTTTCTGAACGTGGATCTGTAAGTGCCTTCCACCTCGTTTCTCAACTTTACCTTGCGTTTGGACGGTGGCCGTCTGTATTTGTTTGTCCACTCCGTAGGGTCGCTGATGTTGCTTTTCCACAACTCTTGGCCTTCAAAGAACATTCTGAAACCATAAAGAAACAATGCTCTCACGGTATGCAACAGAGACAACAGGCGCAGCAAATGTGCAGAAGCCATCCGAGGCAGCAGCAGAGCAGAAGAAGCAGGAGGATTCCCAGAAGCAGCCACACCCACCAGGGAACGCACCATCGCCCGAATACTGTGTAACCTCCACCACAGTCTGAAGTACGAAATCAAGTTTATTGTTTCAGGGCGACCACTTACCGTTGTTCTTACTTAGGGGAGGAATGGTGGTTCTGGGATTTGCTGAAGAAACACTCGTTGGAACTCGCTTCGAAGTTGCCGGCTTTCTGTAAATGCAAAAATAAAAGAGAAGTTCTAAAAAAGACAAATTCAGACTTTGTAGTAGGTTCAGTCGGCTTCTGTGTGGCAACGCTGATTGTTCTTCTTTCTGTCGACAACTTCGTTGGAGTCTCTGGTTGTTGGGTTGAGGCCGCTGGCGGGACCACGATCGGTGGATTCTTAATTGAAGAGGAAGTACTGGAAGCGGTTGTTGGCTTGGTTACGGTCGACACTAGAGTCGATTTATATTCTGACGTCGATGAGAGGAAAGTTGTCGTGGTGATGGCTGACGTGGTCGTGGAAGTGCAGTTCATCAAACTGTTACAGTAATTCGGCTTTTCCATTGCTGAAACGGGAGAAGAATACAGAAATATTGCACCGAAGACAAAATTTTACGGAAATCGCAGAGAACTTGAGCATCCTGATTGCATTTCTCGTACCGAAGCTTGTAGTCGGCGCCTTCGAAGTAAACGCAACGCCGTTTTGCGTCCGGGTGCTGGAAGAACTGAAACGTTTAGAGAAGGAGAGAGCTAGACTTACGCCCATCATCAGTGAATCGACGACGGAGACGTCCAGGAGGCTGCTGAATGTGTTCCTCGGACACATCAAGGCGAGAAGCTTCAGTTCAGGGTTTCCGACGGTCGCTCCGGTCAAAATAGGCTTCTTGTAATTCTGAAAGAGCACATGAATATAATAGAACGCAACAAACTGTTTCGATCGCTAAAACCATGTCACAGTTTAAACAGCGAAAATGAGACCACTTGCCGTGAACTAAGACCGTTCCATGTGAAATGGAGGCGTTTTCCCTATTTACCTCCACATTTCAACTTGCCTTTTTCACAAAAACAAGAAGCTTTTCGTACAGTTCCGAGGAGTTGACGTGCGCCATGAAGCCTCCTCGCCTAGCACATGCTTGATCTGAGTCGACCCAGGAGTTACCGGCGGGATCCACAATTTCGAAACAGTGCAACTGGTCGGACAGCGACACTTCCAGGCCAGAACAAGGACATTGTGCATGGATGCCTAAAAATCTTCTGAAACAGGCCTTTCCTTCAGAGATAGTCATACCTTGGAGAGTCAGGAGAACGAGTGGGATGACAGCGGTAAGAAGATTCATAATCGGGAGGCAGAATCAGGGAAGATGTCGACCTCCGAGCCTCCTATGAGCAAAAGTGGTTTGGGGTCTAAAAGCGTTGCTTCGATACAGCAGCATTTCCATATCAATATGCGAACGGCTTAGAGAGCTGATATGTTCATATCCTAGGAAACTAGGGTCGACGACAGGACTATGCTCGCATGAACGACAAAACTGGAACGGCTCCTTTCCTTCATTTATCGAAAGCTCTGACAGAGGCGAAATGCAAATTCAACATACATACACGTATCAGCAAGATTCAGCCAACAGAGTTAGGTTTTAAACGCTGGGGCAGATCGTGAGCCACCAAGGCGATAAGCGTTCTTTTCACCTCGAACTCTTCAAAGTTGTAGAACGCGTCTCGGGCGTTTTTGAAGTTAGTCTTCTTGTACAGGAGAATCATCTTGTCGACTTTTGGAGCTCCGGGATCGCGGACGATGTGAACACGTTGACTGCACCCGGGTTCAATGCACGAGTAGACAGGCGAGACGCGGTAGAGGTCGTTGTTGCTGCATTTGAATTTAACGGCGATCCTAAATGGCGACAGTGAGCGTTTTATTATTTGCTTCTCTTCTGCAGACAAAAGCACGAGAGTAGGTTTCAAGATATGCTGAGACAGCAGTTCAGCCGAAAGCTCTGATGTGCTCACTCACCTTTCGGAAGATCCGTTAACGAGCATATGTCTGGAAGCGCCTCCTTTAGACGCCGAATATTCACCTAATTTGGGAGCCACGTAGAGTTCGTGATCCTCTTCGACGTCATAAAGCATCGCGATCGAGCGCTGTAATATTGTGTTGACGATAGACGCTGAAATTAGCAATTTCCACTTGAATAAATCCAAAAAAGCAAAGACAGAAAGGGTTGTTAGGCCTTCGCTCCGAAAGTCGCTCGATACCCTCGAGCCGCGGAAAATTCGGCAAAATGGTTCTTTGCATGAGACAGAAAAGTTCAAAGCGACTATTTGACACAATGAAATGCACTCAACTTCCTCAACTTGTCAAGCACATGTCCTCCGGGTTATGGGAAGTGGTTTTATTTGCAAGAAGTGAGCGTCCGGCGGAAACCGAGAATAGAAGACTGCCCACCAGGCGACAATTCTTCTCGAATGGACTTTTAATAGTGGTGTCCGCTGCAGCGGATTGTCGCTTGCATAGGGCCGCCGCCTCAGGGGACCGATAGCAATCAACAGTGAGTAAAGAAATTCATCAGCATTCTTTCAAGTTTGTCTTCAGGCCTCGGAACAGCGGCTACACTTTCTGCGGCCCACTTGGACTTCCAGAGCACCCTTCACACTCGCTCTGATTATGCGCACTCGCCCACTTAAGAATAATGATATGTGAAGTCGAACGGGAAAATTGATATGTGACGAACAGTCAGACGAGAAGTTTCCTCGTAAGCAAATGGGATAAGACACTAGTTGCCATTTGCATGTTCGAAGACGGCTGCGGATGAAAAACAACTAAAAATTATGATTTCTCGGCGTCTCACTCCGCCAGGAGCATAAAATCGAGCGGTGCTCACGAGAACTTTCAGCTTTGTCCCGTCATATGCTTCATGAAACAACCAATCGTGTATTTAAAATGCGTAAAGGACACAAATGCAGGCAATTACTATCACAGAGCAGTACCATCGATCGAGATATACTCACCCTTCCCACCCGTTATCAGAGAAGGCGCTAGACCGGCGGCGCCTTTCCCGCTATGAGAATAATATGCGAAAGCGCATTAAAGGTATAAAAAGCACTGATTCGGATAAGGGCACTTATGAGGACACATTTGTACAAGGAAAGAACGGAAAAAGTTCGGCAACGGGAAGAATTGGAAGTTGGGCGAAATAGATATTTGAATAAGAAATCGAAAAAATTTGGCGTTTTGATAAATGGTCGGCATTTAATTGATTTTGAATTAAAAGACGACTATGTGTCTCAGTGATTGAACTACCGAGAGAGGAAGCGACGGAGCGTTTCGAAAGGGAATATCCCTTCTAAATGGACGTTTGCAAGTCCACGCTTTCGACCACGACCAGGGTCGCGTGAGGCACAGTTTCCGAGGCCTTCTGCGACTTAGATCCGCGCGACAAAGGCGTTCCGGAGTCGGAGTCTGAGCTCGATTCTCGCTTTTCAAAGTCTGCAGCTTCATCGCCATCAAGAAATTCTACTTCCACAGAGTCGAGCTCCACTGGGTCGCCATTTTCTTCCTTTTCCTGGATACCAGTTGAGTCAGACAGATTTTAGAACATGATCACTCACAGAGTCTTCGACAGGAATTGGGTGGTTTGAGAAGGAAGTGGCCGTTTGCATCTCGATGTCTTCAAACTGCTCAGCTTCAATTGGTGCCGCTGGCTTCATTGTTAAAACCTAAAAGTACCATTATTGTAAAGTTTGATTTATAGCGCCGCATTCATGCCAGACTTTTCGAGTTATTTCCCTGACATCGTTTCGAAAAGGACGATCAAAAGTCCATTGATCAGCGTGTATATAAATCTCATATTTTATATTGCATTAAGTTTGTGGAACTGCGCATGTTTTTCGAGCTGTGCAAAACACAGAACGTGAGTACGACTTGCCTGTTGAATTTTTGCGGGTCGTGGTTTGTTAGTCGAGTTGCGCAAATTTGACGAACGTTCGGCAGATAAGCTATCAGCGGGGACGTTCACGGTCGTCACAGCGTCTCCAGCTGTAGCCGTGCTCATAGGGCTGACACAAGAAGGCACGTGGTTGACGGGACCATTCAGTGCCTCCACAAGAGTTGACGTCTCGTACCTGCGACGAAACTGTAGTTAAAAACTCGATTTCTCGTTTGAACGTACTTTGTCTGCGCTTTATTGTGGTGAGTCGAACCGGACGCGTCTGAAGCCAGAGTCACCACCCTCATCGTTTTCAGCTGGAGAAGAGCACGGAAAGGGGATCGGCAGATGGGGCAGTTGTTCAGCTGGAAAACGTAATAAATCCAGGCTTAGAAAAAAAGTGGAGTACCTTGTAACGCAAGGTTTCTGCACAGCCATTGCAAATGCACAAATGCCTGCATGGAAGGATGACCGTGTCCCTAACGTCAGACATGCAAATTATACATTCAGACCCGTTTTCATCGACTGCTGACGAATCGTAGTCCTTGTTTTCAATGCCGAAGATTTCTTGGAGCAAATATGTAACACCGTCAACTATGAGCTTCTGTTTGAGGGGCTTAAGGACCAAAATTTGGGAGTAGTCCGTTGACTGTTCTACTGAGGCCAGCGTGGTTTGGACCTGCTCCTGAAGACCATATTCGCTGGTGCGAACTTCGATGACCACTGGGAAGAACTGTCCGCTCTCATATCGAAGCTGAAGCCTCACAGTGTGGGTAGACCGGATAGATTTAATCCCTTACCATTGAAATGTCGTAATCTTCCGGATTAAAAATAAATTTGTCGAAGAGTTGGCTAGCTCCAGTTTGGAAATAGAATTTGTCGGAAGAGCGGATGCTGGAGTGTCGGGGCGCGATCCTGAAACACGGACTGAATCCACAAGCAAGAACAAGACGAGTCATACTGAACGGTGTTCCCAGAAACGATTTCCTTTGCGCAAAAGTGAATCTGAACAAAGCAGTCGCAGTCACAATCCAGGATGAATTCCAAGCGATACAGAGTTTTTGCTTCAGTGCCGCTCGAGTCTTCGAATCTGAATGAATTCTTTGATTGATCTCGTGGCAAACATGGATTCCCTCACTTGTTCAGCTTAACTGAATCCCGTCTGACGTTGATCAAGGAGTTCAGCGTTTGCACCGGGTCTGCTACTGGGTGTCTTGTATATGGGAACTGAACACCACATCCTGTTAATACTCTCCTTAAACAAAGATCGGCGTTACCTGTACCGGCTTGTTTCCGAGCAGCTCAAGATCCCAGTTTTCTCCGAAGAGAAACGCGCCGGGCTTGCACAAGTCATACCGTTCTCCTCCCATCAGAAAGTGAGACCCGAAAAAGACGCTGGGAGAACTCGCCGTTGGGCGATCGGGTCGACGTCCTCGGCCATTCTCAGCTTCCTGTGCAACATCCACCTCGCCATCCACAGCAGCTGCGTCCGGTGCTGACCGTACAATTTGCTGCAGGCGAGACCACACCGATCCCATGATAACAAGAAAGTTGTGTGGAGCGACGGCGATAAGTGTGCGGTTAGAGTTATAAACGTGAAGAAATATGTTCGCACATCTGGAACGACTCAGGCGAAATCTTTTTCTGCGCAGATCATCGTTTGCCTCGTAACTTCAATGCGCCTATTCTACAGAATTCTTGGCAAGAGAAGAGCAGTGGCTGGCTGCACGCAATGGCCGCAGAAAATGCGTTCTGGGCAATTGTGAGTTGAAAGAGAAGAACGACTGTAAACGTTCGATCGGGCTGACCTGCGCAGTCATTCGGTCAACTCGAATCATAAAAAGCGTTCTCCACGAACACGCATGCCAATCGCTGTGGGAGGCTCAATCGATTGCAAACATTCTCCGCTGTTTTCCTCGGTTACGCACGATTTTTGCTGCGTTGGCTGGGTGCAGCCATATGATGGACGTTTTTGTAATGTCCACTGATTTACAGTCGCCCGCTCGTTCGAACCGCCGCCGAAACGTCCATTTCCATGTGCAGGTGAAACACGCGTGATTCTATGAGAAATTCAGTATAGTATTGGAGGATGGACTATAGCATTTTTGTTTAATTTCGCCAATAGAGGGGATGTACTTTTTTACTGGTCTCTTATCTCTTTGCCGCTGTGTCCATCCACGGGTTCTCCTCTCTTTGTTATTTATCCACTGGGCGTTGATACCCCTTAGTATATATGTATATTTGCACTCTCCCGTCTGCCACTTACAACCCTTAGTTTGAATACGCAGGTGTGTTTATTTGTCTCTAGCCTGTCTCTTCCAAACACAGAGCCGCTTCAGAAAACCGTTTTTGTAAATGTTTCGAAATATAATGCTGCAGATAAGATCGTCGTAACCCGGAATGTAATGCTCCGGTCAGACTGCATCACTTCACGCATTGGTTACTGTACATATTTAAAGGTCTGTAATCTAAAAAACAGGTGATCTTCATGTGAACTCCGTGTCGCGCCGAACCCTGATATTTATTGTGTAATTCCTCTTCCTCGTCGCTGCTAAGTACGCCGTAAACAAGATGAACCAAGGTTTACAGAAAGCGAACTCCACTGTACTGCCTGCCACCTTCTTCGGACTTTGACCGGAAAAAAGGACGAAATTTTCGCAGATTTATGCTTATCATCAGGTGCCCCTGCCGGCTATTATTTGTGTCGCGCCTTTCGTCATCTCTCCTCCCTGTTTGTAATTTCACAGGTTGTGCCTCCTCGCTCGCTACAAAACTCGCTTGATCATTTTCTGTGCGTTTAGTGCTCGAACGGGGCAGTTCGAGGTGACCTCTTCGTGTCCCCTGCTGCGGCTGCTTCCGACCCGCCGTGGTGGCTACACGCATTGCGAAATATGTTGCGACCTGAGTTCTTCTAGTTGTTGTTGTTCGCGGACAGGCAGGAAGAAGGCTCGGTGGTGTGATCGCGGCCACCGGTTTCGATTGTACTTTCTTTCAGTAGTCTAGCAACGACCAGGAGAACCGCGAAATGCGATTCGGAAGGAGTTGACGGGATCGACAGTCGCGCGATTTAATGCGCTGTATCACGTGTTCGTCTGAAACACAGCGACCACCGACGCCGCCGATGAAATCGCCTGACTGTGGACGCGCACTAATGATGTACTAGTGATAAGTGTGCATTTTTCTTTTCTTTTTGCTGTGCCTTTCGGCTGAATTAAAGCACGCGCACATCGTTTGATAAGCGGAAGCAGGAAACGTGTTGTTCCGGGAACTGATGCCGTGCGGGATCGGGGAGCTCACCGGCAACGCGTGCAGTCTGCCCTCTGCTGTTTGATCACTTGACCATTCGCTCGCCGGCCGTCTGTTGTGGCTACAGCGCGGACGAGAGGACGGCGGCCGTTTGTCTGCGAACGCTTTCTGACAGTGAGATCGGCGGGAAATCCCCACGCGGCCCACTCGTCCGCACCCTGCTTCGCACGAGGGATCTCCGTCTTTGGTCACTCTATCTGATTCTGGCCTTTTTGTTATTTCCGTTGATTCGCTGTGCAGTTTTGAGAAGTGAAACTATTACGATGGCTAAAATTGTCCGTTATAATAGGAAACCAAGAAACTCCTCTTGATAACACTTCAAAGCAGACAGTTGTAATCGGAGTTGTCGTCAGCAGCAGTACGTCCTCCCCCTGCCGGTGGTGTTTGAATCTCTAATCGCTGTCGATCGCCATCTGTCTCCAACAACGCGCTTTCTTTCTGTTCTGTATTTACCCAAAATAATCTCGTGATTTCCAAATAATCCCGCAATTTCCTTTTTAAGAATACCTGCTTTTCTTGCGTCTGGATTTTTGCGCCCTTTCAGCTGATTCCGCTCACATCGCTAGAAAAAGTTATTGGATTGGTAGGCAGCTGTCTACCTCTCTTTTCGTCTCTCTCTTTCTCCTTCTTTCCCAATTGACAGATGTCTTCTCGCGGTTTTTATAACAATCAGTAGAGATAACACCGCGCACGTGGTTAGTGTGACGACGGTGGGTATCAAATATCTCCAATCATTTTATTTCCGTGTTGGTCCTTATGTTTTGCGCGTTTTCCGTGGTTATTAATCGGTTCTAATGATGTAAGCGAGCAGTGATCAGCTGTAGTGTGAAGACTTGTCGCGGTGAATGTTTCTTTTGCCGTGAGTTTCCTTATCGCGGACATGTGGTTTGGGTTTTTCGTCAAGTCATGTCAGATTTTGTTTCAGATACCGAAATGTCTCAAGAATACATGAGCATCGATGACATCAAGGAAATCGTCTTAAGGAGAACAAATGGAGTTCCGAATGATGAAGTCCTCCTCAGCGCCACCCGAGAATTCAGTCAAGGGATCATGGCTGCCGCCATGCAAGACAAGATCAATCTGTCCTTTTCCGGCTGTGGTTTTATGTGTATCTACCACGCTGGAGTTTGCGCCGCCATCAAGGAATACGCTCCCAGACTAGCGCTCAACAAAGTCTCAGGAGCCTCAGCCGGATCCATCGCAGCTGCAGGTCTTGTTTGCAACGTGTGCATTTCTCAAGCGACTAGCGCCATCCTTACTGTAGTCACCAAAGTAAGTTACTTAAACTGTAAAAATGTGTCTTTATATGTGATTAATCACATGGGTTAACGTAGTACAGCGGTACCCTGTTGATGTTTGTAGTGCAGTTAGCCACATGGTTTTTATTACGGTCCACGGACTTTTGTATTAATATCAGCTAAAAATAACCACGTTCTGATACTTCAACTCTGTTTTAGGCTCGGGAGCGCGCTCTAGGAGCTCTACATCCTTCGTTCAACCTGATTGGTCTCGTGCGAGAGAACCTGCAACGAATACTGCCAGAGGATGCCCACATCAGGTGTACTGGAAGGTTGGAAGTCTCGCTCACCAAAGTAGGAACCAACGAGAACGTGATCGTTGACACTTTTGAGACAAAGCAAGAGTTGATTGACGTAAGTCGAATTCCTGCCTAAGCGAGGATATAAATTGTTGTTTCAGGCGATCGTTTGTAGCTGTTTCATTCCCTTCTACTGTGGTCGAACTCCTCCATCATTTCGAGGAGAAAAGTACTTCGATGGGGGGTGGTCTGACAACCAACCAGTTGCAGACAGAAACACGATTACTGTATCGCCATTCAGCGGAGAATCAGACATCTGTCCTAGTGATGGGGACAGCGCTAGTCTCTTCGACAGCGAATTTGCTAACACGTCTATCAGACATACTGTTAGGAATTTGTTCAGACTAACGTCCTGTCTGATTCCCGCGAGGCCTGACACTTGTTCAAGGATCTGTCGACAAGGATTTGAAGACACATTACGGTTTCTTTCACGGGTGGGGCTGTCGCCCTGTGCACGCTGCCTCACGATTCAATCTTCTGGTCTACCGGTACCGCATTACAAGCAGGAGGAAGAGCAAGTTCAAGTTAGGAAGGTCCTCAACCGCTCTCCGGTCAGGAGTAGGTTTGAATCTGAATGCGACAACTGTCTCGAAAAAGTGACAACCATCAGATCAGATGATGCTCAGAAACTGTTTCCGAAAATCATGGAGAAAAGTAAGATTTTGCGTTTTACTTTTTTGCACTAACGTATTATCTTTGTTTTAGCCCTGAACGAAAGCAACAATGTCTTCAAAACAATGCCCGTGCTGGAATATATCGCTCAAATGCGTCTTGTGAAGTGGGCCTGCGATACCTTCGTCAGGCCAATTGAATTCCTGCTAGTTATCAGCAAGAAGTAAGATACCCGGCGTTCGAAAATTTTTATCAACGTTTTTTTTCAGCATTCTCGACTGGCTCCAAACCATCAGTGAACACGACATTGTCATGGAGCGCCTGGAGTACTTGGCAAAATCATTCCTTTTCAGTTTCGACAAACAGAAGAATATGTACTGCGCTACGTAAGTTCCAGGTCACAGTATTCGTTTATTGGAATGATTTTTGCAGGATGTCGTGCCAAATGGCGATCACAGACGTCAGTCTCAAGAACAATCAAACGCAGGAGTACCACTTTTTAACTAACAGGTCTCCAGAAAAACGGGAGCACAGAAAGTTGACTTCGAACTTGAGTGACCAAGCTCTTAAGGAGTTGCAGATTCTAAAGAGGCACGACCAGAAAAAGAAGCAACGATCAAGGGAAAAGACTGGCAGATCGGTAAGATAAGGCAGGGAAATGAAGAATGACTTATACTCTGTTCACCAATTCGCTACCCATTGCCATCAAATTTTCTACAGTACTCTGCTTCGCGCTATGCAGGGTCTCTTAATAGTTTTTCCCCCATCAGGGGAATAATTCCTCGATTAGTATGAGAGACCCTGCATAGCGCGAAGCAGAGTACTGTAGAAGCAAAGATGGCAATGGGTAGCGAATTAGTGAACAGAGTATATTTACACCTTTTTGTAGGACTGTACCTCGAGCAGTGACAGCGTTTCGCTTCCCCTTTCGCCCTCGACTTCTCGTGTGGTCTATGATCCAGACTCATTCGACCACGTCGTTAATTACACGGAAGAACATGAGTCCCTGTTGTCGTATTACTACCACGACGAAAACAACGAGGTAAGAGTTAATTCTGTGATAACATCTGTAATGAAAAGCTGTTTCAGCTGCAAATTTGCAATATTTATTCGCTTGATCAACCACATTCTTCGCATAGTTGCCACAGCGCTGCAGATAGCCCCAAAGCCAGCGTTTTGCCGACGATTGCAGACGAAGAACCCGCAGCCGAGCAACCAAAATTTGATCTCGAGTTCGAAGAAGAGATGGAATCGCTAGCAGGGACGAGTCTTCCTAATCCCGCAAGCTACATTGAGGATCGAGGAATCGCAACGGATTCAGGTCTTTCCATGGTCGAGGACAGCGCCAAGTTTTCCTCATGTGGGTATGGTCTTAGGCGTTGAATACATTTGATACAATAAGTTGTTCTGTAGACGTCGAGACGCTTGCTGTTCACCTGTGAAAGATCTCGTGGAAGAGTCGTCAAAAGTGATTTTTCGCAACAACCACAAAGATCGTGCGAGTGCTGGAGGAAACAGGCGCCACACCACGCATTTAGGAAACGTCCGCAAGTCCATTCAGCACCCTGAAAAGCAAATCCGTTCCGCGCCTGGCAGCTCGAACCTGTACGGAACTCGATCATCAGCGGTGATGTTTTCTTCTGACTCCGACTTAGACAACAACGATAGGTTCTTTGTCCCGAATAGGCGGAAGAGAGCAGTTAGTGGGGACTACGAGGGAGGAGCCGAGCAGTCCGATACCGAGGAAGGAAACTGAGGCCATATGAGTACGACTGTGACTTTGTAACTGTTTTATGTCCTAAAACGTTGCTTCACAGTTGATATGTTTCATTTCTGCAAATGTGGTAATGGAAAACAATGTATATATTTTGTACATATATTGTGAAGTTTTTCGCAAGATGACGGCCGAATAAAGCGAATCAGTGAGATTTCGAACAAATGGAAATACGCTGCTGTGAATGCGTTCCGAATTCATTGTTTGCCACTGTCGCCCATGACACATGTTTCCGGGTTAGATTCCCTGATCACTACCACTGTTGGATACGGTAAGATCTTCGTAAGATTTGCGAATTCCACTTATGTTCTGTTCGTCGGAGATTCCCGTCTTATTTCTTACCAGCTTGTTAATTTTAGAACGCCTATAATAATCATTTGCTGTTTACTGTGCGTGGAGTCGCCAAAGCGTGACTGCATTTGAAATTTTGGTGATATTGGGGTTTTCATGTGTGTGTTTTTTTTCAGGTTGATGACGTCCACTTTTCGCGTAGCGAATTTGAAAGAAGACCGATGGTTTGATTTGTTTGCTGACTGCATGATCAGAAACAAACCTGCAGTGCTGGGACCAGAGTTTACAGAAGACTGGCAAAGTCGATTGCAATGGGTCACAAACGACATGCAACCTACGTTGAAATACCTGTCGGAGAAGTTTGGATCAATGATGATTCCTGTGATCGATGAAGCGGACTGTTCTAACTACATCGACATGAAGTTAGCGGATTTTGCGGAATATTTTGAAAGCAACCACCGAAGCCGTCATCTATATGCCAAGGACTGGCACTTTCAACGCGATGCTGGCTGCAGTCCTTATAAGGTTCCCGTCTTCTTGCAGTCCGACTGGTTTAATAGCGAAAAGGAGTCGTTCGTTGGCGACTACCGATTTGTCTATGCCGGTGTCGCTGAAACGTGGACGAGATTTCACTGCGACGTAATGAACTCGTACAGTTGGTCCGCGAACATTTGCGGAAGAAAGCTTTGGTACTTTGTGCCACCAGGAGGCGAAGAATACTTTCGCATTTCGAAGCATGAGTTTCTTGCTGATATTCGACTACAAAGGAAGAACTGGGAAAGCGCCGGCATCATTGAGCTAATCCAAGAAGCGGGCGAAATCGTATTCGTTCCGTCGTCATGGTATCATCAAGTGCACAACCTTGAAGATACCATTTCAATCAATCATAACTTCATAAACTCGTCCAACATCGATCACGTGTTTTCTGCCCTCGAGAAGCGTTTACAAGAAGTCGAGGCAGAAATTGAAGACTCCAGATCTTTGTTCTCCGAAGAAGAATTTATCAATCAAGTACAGTTGATCATGAAGGCTGATATCCGGATCGACATGCCAACATTTGCGAAATTTATGGACTTCATTGTTGCTGACCGCTCTGTGAAGGTTTCCGGATGCTGGGTGTGTCCATTCCATTCCAACATTTTTGAGTGCAAGAGTAACGTCGAGTGTCTGGAACGTTTCAAGAATTGTTTCAAGAAGAACTGTTATTGCCGCTCTGTAATCTCTGATAGTATATGTGATTCTTGTTGTCAATTGTTAATGTCCTACGAATTGTCTTGTTGCGTTGAGATTCGTCGAAAGTTGGAAAATATACGTGTTTGATAGCTTCATGAGGTTTCTCTTCATTTGAGTGAACATTCGTTGCATTTTTCAGAAAGTTATGAAGTTGTTCGTGCTTAGCTCAACCATTACGCGTTCTGGAATGTGCAGAAAGTCCGGTAATGATACTTACTGGTTGTCTGGATTATATCATACGTATTTCAGTAGCTGTGCGAGGATTTTCAACGATTCCATCACGGGAACCATTCAATTGGAAGGAAGCTCGAGAGCACTTCAGCCGATTTTCCGGCGGTTCCGTGACGCTAACTAAAAATGAGCAACTTGCCAAAATTATTCTGAATAATCCGGGGAAGAAGAATTCTTTGTCAGGTATAATTAACGTAACTTGAATAGCTTTATTTCTTGTTTGTCTGCAGGCAAGATGATGGTGGATTTGGAGGACTGCGTACGGGAACTGGAGTCGTGGAGCGGAGCGGTTGTCCTCGTTACCGGATCGGACGGTGATTTTTGTACCGGAGGTGATCTCGAATTCGTTAAAAAGGTTTGGAAGGCGCGGTGTTATACATTGGTACTTATAAGTGTTGCAGACAGCGACTCCTGAGGATGGAAACAAGATGATTAGTTATCTTGGTAGAATTCTAATTCGTCTTCGCAAGCTGAACGCAATCACTATTGCAAAAGGTGATGGATATATACTAGGCGGGGGTTCCGAACTATTTGCGTCCTGTGATATCCGTGCCATGAATGAAACGGCTCGCGTAGGATTTGTCCAGGGACGGTTAGGAGTTACTCCAGGATGGGGAGGAACTGCTCGAATGGTTGAAATCCTTGGAAGATCTAAGGCGATTGAACTTCTGGCGACCGCTTCTGTGCTGAGTGCCAATGAAGCGAAAAGAGTGAGCTGATTATAATTGGAATTTGGTTTAAATGCTTTTTAGATTTTTTTGGCCAATTACGTCTACAAAAATGACGAAGAATTCACCAAATATTTGGATTCGTTCTTCCGTAACAAGTATGGTCCTTTACATTTACATTTCCTTCATGTCATTCTTTGTATTTAGGCCTGACGTTGTAAAAGCAGCGAAAAACGTCGTAGATGGTGTTCTTGCCGGAGAAAGTCTGGAGGAAAAGCTTGAAACGGAGAGGGACGTATTCGTTCAGTTCTGGGGCGGAGAAGCCCATCGAGCAGCGCTAACCACCAAGCCGAAGCACAAATAGTTGCCGTACGTGTGCAATAAATGTTTTATTAGCATTCGAAGTTATCGTCCTAGTTGTGATGCAAGCCTGTCGATATCCTGTTCCCTTCGTCTGACTTCTTCCTGGAGTTTCCTATCGAGAACGTTCTTTACTGTCGTGACCGACTCAGCTAACTTCTTTATAGCGACCTTGCACTCATCCACCTCTCTTCGTAGGGGCTGCTGAAATTACAGCTGTTTGGATAATGTTGCCTGCTGTCGATTTTACCGTGGCTGTTGGTTCGGTTGTTGGGGCGGCTACGCCTGGTCGACCCAGAAGATTGTTGTATGCTTCCTGGAGCTCTCTTATGGCCAAATATCGCTCCTCTTCTTCTTGATCTATGCGCGCGTTTAGTTGTTGTTTGATGTTGTCGGCTTTCGCTGATAATTCGTTAAGCTGCAAGGCTGACTACACGTCGTTTATCAAAGCAGTAACTCACATCTTGAGGAATTTGACGTTCAAGTTTATCTCTAACGCGTTCTTGCGCCTTTTCAACGTCGTCCATGAGCTGGTCAAGTTTGTTCACTTGTGACTTGAGTTTGTTGAACTGATCTTTGCTAACCACGTCGTTGATTTTGTCGTGGATTTCGCGCTTATCACGGATTAGACCTAAATATAGTCATGTTATCTCAAACGGGACGATAACGATTGTTACCCTGTTGGACACGAGTCATCTTTTCCTCAAGTTTAAGCAGTCCCTCCATGCTCATTTTGTTCTTGTCTGCGGCGATAGCTTCCATTTCGCGGCGGAGCTGGAACAAAACCAAAGATATGTCAGTTTTGTTCGTCAGCTGAGGTTTGCCAGTTAAAAACTCACCGCGTCAGTGTCCAGGGTTGGAACCTTGACGTTGTCCTTGCCGGCTTTAACATCTTCGAATGCTTTGTTTAGTCCTTCAAGATATTTGTTAACCCGATCTTCAAGTTCCTGGACTTTCGCCAGGAGAGCCTTTTCGTGAAGCTTTCTGAACGACGAAATTCAAAAACTTGATACTTTTTTCTTACCTTGCTTGAATTTCGGCATTCACAATTTTGTCAACTTTTTTGTCCCCAATCTCCAAATGGTGTTCTAGAGTTGCAAGGGCTTCGTTTATTTTTTGAAATCTCTCTTTATTCTTAGCCTTGTCTGCCTAAATCTCTTTGTTCGCCAGGTGCTCGCTGAGTTCATTTTCCAGTCTACCTGTTGAACCGTCTTCATATTCTCCACGATCTCGTTCATGGCCTTTAACCTCTCTTCCAATTTTCGTCCTTTTTCTCGCTCTCCTTCGCTCCTGTTTTCAATGTCTGCTTTGATCAGCTAAATGCGGAATTCGGTTTCAACCTGCTAGAGCTAAGAAGTTCCTCACCGACTGCAAAGAATTGTACTTCTGATTCATTTCATCGCGTAGCCGCTGGTCTCTTTCGCTTGTGTTTCGAGTCACTTCCGTGGTTATCAACTGAATCTTGTCGTTCAGTCTCTTCGACTCTTCATTCAACCTCTTTTGGTCGGTGTCTCCTTTTCGGGACAGATTCTGAATAATCTCGTTTTTGTTTGCTTCTTGATGGCGGATGTACTCTTGCAATCGATTGATGCTGAAATGCTGATGGTTCCGCGGTTCTGAGGCTGCGCTTACTTGTCTGCCTGTGTCTGGTTCACCCGTACTCGATCGGCGATTTCCGCATCAATTGCCTGCTTCAACTGCATAAGTTGGCCGTGGAAGTCGCGAAGTTTTGCATCGAATTGTTGTGAGGAGTTGGCAATTTTCTAAACTGTGCGTTAGGAGCGGGCACAATAAATTCGCGTTGACTCACAGATGGATCTACAACTGGGCGGCTTTTGACGTCATTGTTCACCGCGATGATATCGCTCGAATGCCGGTCGACGGTGCCCCTTACAGCCGAAACTTCTTGGTTCAGAAGTGACATCTGCATGGGGGGCAGCGGTTGGATGAGCAAACGAATTTGAGCACATTACCTTATTTTCGAAGTTAGCCAGCTGCCGGCGCAGCTCTTCCACATCTCTCGTCCTGGAAAATGGATTTACCAAAACGCAGAAACAGAAAAGTTTGAAAACTGGCAAAAACGCTTTTCTTCATTTGTTAGTAAATAACAATTGATAAGCGTTAAGTCAGCGTATTGAATTAACGTCAACTATCACCGCATCAAATAGTGATGCTTTTCACAAGGGAACATTCCCAAGTGCCCTCCGCAGATTGAGCTGAAATTTGGTGGGTGGATGCAGTTTTTGACGCTGTTTCCAAATACCTGTCTGCTATTGCGGGGTCGAACCTAAAATTGCAAGCCTAGCTCGAAAAAACCGACCGGTAAGCTCCTTTTTTGTTACCGCTTGCCTGTTTCGAATGATCTCGCCCAAATTTTTTTATTTGTTCCGCTTGAACGCCGTACAAAATGGGGCTTCGGTCGGTTTTTTCGAGCTAGA
>KN167009.1:210007-226855 GCA_000757745.1 Steinernema scapterisci | reverse complement strand
GAGTGCGTAAAGATGATTGGTTACACTTTATTTTAGAACAAATTGAGTGTTTCTCTCGCAAGCAATTCGAGCCGCGCACGAGTCGAAAAGAGGCCGTTGCGAGCCACCCAAAAGGCAAACCGAGCGCGAGAGGTATTGAATTACGGCTTTTCCCATGCCTGGACGCGGGAAAAGGGGCACAACTGGTGCGCATATGTTACGTGTCTGGCCAAGAAATGAGTAAACACAAACCTGCAAGTAGTCTCCGAGCCACTCCAAGTTGAACACAGGCTGGACGCGTTTAAACTGAAAATTGAACCTTGGCACCAGGTGCAGGTACTTGAGCACGTTCTCGGCGATCGTGTGAAGCATTCTGATTGAAACTGGCTGATTATCTCGTGGCCGAGAACATTCCGCAATAAAATCTGCAAAAACGATCCGGCTTTTAAGATAACGGTGAAAGAGGTTGACAATCGGAGGAAGTGACGCGCCGAAAGCGAGTGATTTGCAGATTTGTAGCTGATCACCGCCACCAGCGGGTGTATGCATTTATAAGCGGAGAGATCGCACGAAAACAGCTGCTGTAAGGCAATGGGAATCGATGAGATGGTCTGCGCGCAAAGAAAACAACAAGTCCAAGGCTTTTAACGCCTTTCAATGTCAAAGGTCATCCGGGAAAACAGAAAGAAGTGCTTGACGATCAAGGCAAATGCGACGACTGGCTGTCCTTAGGAGATTAGGCGATTGTGTGGAGCGGGAGGAGAAGACAATGACCATTCGAGGGTCGAAGGGAGTGCGCAAGTGCAAAAAGAGAAATCGGCGCCGCTTTTGCGAAACGCTCGCGATTTGAGCGGACGTATTTGAGCTTAGAGGAGACATAATCATAAATTTATGAAGTACACACGAGTGGATTAAAAGAGGAACCACATACTTGCGCCAATCTCGGGACCGCACGAAGTCTGCAAAGAGCCAAGAAACAATGTCCCTTCAGGGGAGACTTCCTGCTTTAGGCGCCAAAATGAAACATTTACTTTCGGAGTACAGTTACACTGGTGCAACTCAAATCAAACCACGGAAAGAAGGTATACAAGAACGAATTACGGCGTGCCGCATAAACACCGAGCGGCTGCGATGGAGCTCGCCTTGCGCAAGCGGCGGTCGACGCGTACCTCTATGCCCCTCCCAGCCGGTCATCGGGCAATCGATCCGAATGTTTAAGGTTTGCAAGTCTACTTTTTGTGTTCGATCGTGTTTTTTGACAATTTTCCTGTACGCTCCGCTCGGAGGAATTTCGGCGCCGTTTCCAGAAGCGTGCTGACGAAGGAGGCTTCACCAACAGCACACAATCCTCCTCACTCGGTCAGTCATCAGGCCGTTGACGCGCTGGCAGAGCGATGGAAGAGCTGGGATGAACGACGGCGATGGCGGCGGACGGTTTGTTGCAGGAGACGACGGCCGACGTAAAGGGAACATGCCGGTGGTGGTGCACTTGCACGTCCCCGTTCGGTTCGAATCCTCCGCGGTGCATGCGTTATGCGGTAAAGAAGGGGCGAGGGCACCGTCTGCGTAGCAGAGCGTCGATGCCTGCTGGCGGAGCGGACTTTTTAAGTGCCATTATCAGAGCACAGACGACGGATACAAAGATACTTCGAACCGAAATCGAATGGAATGAAACACTAAAGTGGGTTTCTGAACACAGCCCATCAGTCATTACGTGTGTCTGTCACACTAATAGCCTGTTCCACGACGGTTTGACATTGAGACCAAGTAGAGCGGATGCAACAAAGATGCAGAAACGCGCCAAACCGCCAAAGTCTGCTGTAAACGATTGCGTGAACGTTGACAGCAGCATTTCGTACGCCAAAAGGATTATCACTTTATATCGTCGGCGTTCGCCAAAAAGTGAGAAGGAGATGGGGACGGCGGCGGCTTTGCTGAAGACTTCTGCTCCAACCGTCTCGCTATCACTTTTGACATCTGAAAATCGGAGTGTTTAAATAAGCGAAATTCTGCACGAGGCAATGATCATCTGTAATTCCAAACCAGGGCTGATGAAAATCATACCGTCTCTTTAAGAAACACGAAACCAGCCGAATGACGCATAGACTTAAATGAGGAGTAGAATACAGGATAACAATGGAGGCAAGATTAGACAAAATGTTCGTTACGTGTTGGCGACCGTTTTGTTGGAATGCACTTTTTCAATTTTTAGATTATCGAATTCAGTTTCCGCAAATTGGGTTTGCACTAGTCAGATAATTTTCCGGGTAACTTTGAGCCAATGGATATGCACTAGTCTGCTTCAACCGACCGAAGATTGCTGGCGGAAGATTGATAATTGCAAATCTGATTACTTAGTTAGCTAAATTGCCCGCACTGCTGCATTGGATATTGGAAGGGGCAAGTGTATTTGGATGGACGGACTCTGGTCAGGCACCACAACAAAATTATTCAAAATACCTTTATTAAGCAATTAATTTATTTTTTTCGCTCGCGCTTTGTTGTGAAATAGAGTTAGTTTTTCGTCCCAGAAACATGTTTTCGTGTTTGCAAAAATTACACTGAGATGGAATATAACAGACCGTATCGCAACCGCGATTAGCCTCTACAGACTTCGAAATGCAAAAATATCTCTGGTTTTCGAGAAGATAAGAAGCCCGCTCTGTTCGACTTTTCTCCGGGAAAGCAAATCCTGCTCTTTGCAATCGTCAACTTCCGGAGTGAGAAAGACTCGTTTAATTTAATAAATAATCAATTTGTACAAATATCATTCTTCCTTGGTGTCTTGTGCTTGAGGCACTCTGCGGAGAAGAACAAGAGGCACCAAGAGAGCGACTCCGCCGACTGCATAGCAGAAGGTCGGTCCGACTACCCAAAACAAGGTCGACGCGACGATCGGGCCGATCGCTCTGGCCAAGGAACCCAGACTTCTGAAAATACCCGTAGTGACTCCTTTGTCAGAGTCGTTGGCAAGAACAAGAATTGAGGAGTTGATGCAGGGAACCACCGTCGACGAAGCTGAAATGAGCGCTTGAGATGGGCTCGTTAGCTCCTAACTCACCAATGGCATAAAGAAAGAGGCCCATGTAGAAAGTTGTTTGTACTTGCGAAAAGCTGATTACGATATAGGAAACGGTAATGGCAACTATTCCGAATTCGGCGACCCGTTTCTGTTTTTCCACTGGAACCCGTCGTGTGTAACCACCGGAAACAGATCTTCGTTATGTGCGGCTCGGATGATCATCATCCCATACCTTGTATGAGCACCATGATCAGCCCTGTGAAAAGATACATTCGACCCTGCTGCATGCTGTCGTAGCCAAAACGAAGATGTGTAAAAAACGATAAAGTGAACTCAAGGCCGGAGAACAAAAAGAGGTAAATAAAGTAGACTAGTCCATAGGCTCGGATCGCCTTTAGTGCTAAAATTGAACGACGTCGTAAAATGACAAGGACGTTTTGTTGCCGCCTGACCTTGTTTCGATTGACTTTCTTCCAGAGCCGAAAAAGCAAAAAGAGCCGAAGGATTCAAGTAGGACCGCGTGTTGTTCAGCAAGTTCTCAATCTCCGTCTTCTGGAAACAAAAAACTGCAATTGGATTTGCCTTTCAACACTCACCGGCGATGTGAGGGTTTCGGGCAGCATAAAAGTGAGTAGGGATAACTCCGCAACGGTCAAAACAATGGCAAAGTATGCTGGGGTGGAGAAGAGTTCGTCGATACCGTGCTTCGACGGGACGATCGTTGAAAAATAGGCTCCGAACATAGGACCCACGATGAATCCTACGGAGAACGCTAGACCGATTAGTGCCTGAAACCTGGAATCAATTTCAGATCTCGTGGAAATCGTCCAAACCATTCCAACTCCTCGTTTTGCCGGGGGAAAAATGTCTGCCATAACCGCGATACTCACCGAGACGCTAGCTTTGCTGAGACCTCCGATGACTCGAGAAATGATGAACAGCGTGAATGTGCCGGACATTGACCATACCTACACAATAAACAAATTAGGTTCTGGTCCAAAAACGATGGTTTCTGAGCTCGTGACTTCGCTTAATTTTAAAGAGTGACTAGTTAAATTGTATTTTTCAGTCGCATTTTTCATTTTGAACAAAAGTTTTCGGTGTAGGCGAAAACAAAGTGCAAAACATCTCAAAACGTTACATGCTTGCCAGATCAGCCTGCCAAAACCGCAAAAGGCACAAACCTTTTTAGATTTTGTAATTGATTCTGATGACTCAGGAAAATATTTGTTGATCACCAACGAACTCTGATGACTCAATTTCAGCGAAATGTTTGAGCATCGGGATGTGAATGTGCGTGCTTTACTTACGATGTACGAGACCAAGGTGCCGAAAACGGAGAAAATGAGGACGGGCTTCCTGCCGTAAACATCGGAAAGGGCGCCGAGGAGAGGCGAGGAAATAAATTGAAGGGCGCTAAATATGGACCCCAGCAGGCCTGAATAATTGGTTTCCCGGACGAGTGGTGCTACAGCGAAGACTTACCTCCGAACAACACATTGTTGTATCGTGTCAAGTTTGGAATGACCGCGAGGTTTTGGATCGAGCGGATAGCCGAATCAAAGAACGAATAGAGGCTGTCCTTCAAGAGCATTTTGCACTCAGAAACATGTGTCCAAACGTACCTTTCTGTTTTCGGCAGAGTAGAAATCGATTATTGAGGGGAAAAGAGGCAGGATGCATGTGAAGGCCAACAAATCAAGGACCAGAGCTGATATGAGCACTACTACGGTTTTCCGGGATACTTTGTCCATCTGAGAAGCACACCATTTATTCAGATTCAATACTCGAGGTCAATTGAAGGTGTACTCGAACCGTGGATTAGGGCCGTTGACCGCTGTGAGTAATCGTGTTCCCGGCGGTGATCCAGCCACCCTCTCGTTGTTATGTAAACAGAACACGCCACGACGAAGACGGGCAAACGGATCACAAAACAGCGCGCATCACAATCGACAGAAAACGCTTTTGTTTCTTGCCCGCCGCTTAAATCACGACCCCGGCTATTGGTTTACAGTCAACAAACTGCAGCGCGATGATTCCATGTTTTCCTTTTGAAAAGTAATTAAATAGGCAAAGTGGACAACACAAGCTTGTGGGCGAATCGATAGGAGACAACATCACTTCGGAATTTCTTCACGAATGCGCACAGTGACGGTGCGCAATAGCGGCGGGTGTGTGGCAAGGGATAGTGGAGAGGTCACGCTGCCCTAGAAACTAACTCTTGCGCGACTCATTTTGCACTATCTCACCTTGAGACGTTCATTTTCCAGAAAAAGCAACTTCCAACAAAAAGCTTCGCGAAGAGCCATTTTTTAGCTTCAGCTTTTTGTTCAGCATTTTTAGCTATTTGAAATAGTTTTAAAACTTGCTCATCTTCCTCTTTTCGCCTATAAAGCCAAAATTCCAAAGAGACAATTTGAATAACTTCCATTCACATTCCTCTTCTTATTGAGAACATATACCTCCAAAATGTTATTGAGACGTGTGGTCATTCGCCGAACAACGATGCTCTTAATTAAATTGCAACATCGTCAGCCTCGGTCGCCCTTTGACAGAAATATTTTAGATTCGCCGGACCAATCGTCCTGTTGAGCGTCGCGTTGAGGCATTTTGAGGAGAGGGTTTTTTTAGGCTTCATTGTTGTGAATTTCAGTGTTTCTTTGAGAGGATGAGGGAGCAAAAGTTCACACGAACATCCATATTATACGTATTCTTAACGACATTTCCGGATGATCTTCGTCGACTTTTCAGACGTTTTGTATAATGTTGCACTTTTGCCGTGACTCGAGTGAACTGATGTTCGGGTTACCAACAAATTAAATAATTGATGGTTGCAATTGGATTGTCGGTGATTGTAGGAGCGGGGAAGTGACAAATGGGTGGCAAGGCGTGTAAAAAGAAGCATAAATCAAAACCTTTGCAATCGTGATTTGGCAGCTTCATCTACTTCCAAAGCCTCGTCCACCTGCGACACCTCCGCCGCGGCGTTTCCCAATCTGCTCCAGTCGGTCGAAGAATCGGCTGTCCTCTCACTCGCCAGCAGCCACTCTCTTCTGACCTCAGTCAATCGGATCACTCGTATAGGTAACAGCACACTTTCTCCAAACATATCGCGTCCACAGCTTGTTATAAACGCATTGTCAACAAAACAGATGTGTATATAATTAAGCATTCATTGAGCAGTTCCGCGCGTCTCGAATACTGCATGGCCAGCGGGTGAGGGCTTAATGGTCTGCGAATTCTCAGCGCCCCTCATTTTGTGAGTTGTCATCGGGTGCGCAACGATGACATCGCTGTTCGAGAAGCCGTTCCGCTTGCTCCTCCGAGGCTTTGTAATGTGACACTTGCATCGCGTGAGAATTTCCAGACGTGTCTAACCACAATAGCTGGGCTTGTCGGTCCGATCTTCGCCTCGATTTCTTCCGTGATCGCCCCGTTTCTTCTTCTTCGGCCAGTGCAGTCCGGTGGCGTGCAGCTGGCCGCGTATTTCCACCGCGAGTAAATGAATAATTGCGCGCCATTAAAATGCGTAAGGGGCCAAAAGAGAGACGGATATTTTAATTGTCGGATATGAGTACTGCACAGGCGCTTCAAGTCCCAAAGCAAGTTGAATGGTCACGAAAGGTCATCTCTTTCTTTTCCGTGTCGCCATCTCCGCCGGACTGTGATGAACGACGGCCGCGCTGGATGCGCTCTACCGCGCACTTCTTCTCCCTCACGGCATCGCGACGTTTCTGCTTTGCTCCGCGTATAGTATACTCACGCTATCTAGGCGTCATGTGTTCCCAGTTGTTGATAATGGCCAGTCCATTTTTTTCGCGATTTTTTAATTTAAATTCTTGCAATTTGCAGTTCTGAATACACTTTTCCTCTTAACTTGGTTTGAGCCATCCTCGCAATACATATCTTTCTTGTCTCCCAAATAGACGAAGAATCATAAGAAACGTCGTAAGAAGTTGAACTTCAGCGAGTTGGATTTCAGTTACTTGATCTCAGAAGAACCGCGTGAATGTGCGGAAAAGAGGCTCCAATCACCTGTTTATTCTAGTCATTAAACAATTGAATTTGCGATTTCCGATCGATCGGCTGAACGCCAATCGTCCAGCAGCAGCGTAACATGTCTCGAAGCGATGTCCGTCCACTGCTCTGGCTGCCGTGATCGAACTAACGGAGCGACAAAAGCTCTCGCTGAATCGAAATGAATCGAGATAGAAAGAACACGCCGCCGATCAGCGCCCAGCAACGACCACCACGCACTGCCCGTTATTATGTTTTCGAGACAGCGGACTCCAGTTATTGTATATAGAAAGAGACATTCACTTAATGGTCTCAGCCACTTAACACTCACTTTCCAAACGATTCACTTACCGCATGGACGGTCCTCTCCGCGTGCGTGAATTGCGTGTGCCTGTCTTGACTGCCTGTTTCCCGGTTCTCGCGGTGTTGCACCGATCTGGAGATGAAGTTTTATGCTATTGTCTTTAAACACAGTCGCTCCTCAAATGACTCATCGGCACTTTGTCATTTCCGCCCATCGGAGCCGAATCACCAACGCATTGGATCACCAGCACACCGAATCACCAGCGCAAATCCCGCTCTCTGAACCTCTCTTTCCAATATGCCGTGTTTCACGTGTTTCTTCTTTCTTTCCTCGGTACGCGAATTAGTCGCGATAATCTGCGCACAGGCGTCTGCTTCCATCTGCCGCCCTTTCCGGTGCTTTAGCCGTCCGTTGTTGGGAGACTTGCGCGCGAGGATTCGCCGGATGGCCGAAAGGTCTTATCAGGTTCAATCGCGGAACATGGTATCATGTGGCTCTCCGACCGACGAAGGTTTGCTGCATGTAAAATAAACGGTGTCGATGTAATCGAGCAAACACTTGCGAATCTCTGCTCAGAGTCCATCTTCACTTCTCCGGCAACGACACCAATTCGAATTGACTAATATTCGAAGGGAAACTCTGCGCTTCTTTCCGCGGCTGCCGCTCGTGGTGACTAATGTCTTCGAGGAACCATAATCGGACATTTCGAGTAGAAGCGATGTAGCCAATCCTTGCTTGCATCGTCTTACTGAGTGACAAATGCAAATTTTAAATGTGTGCTCGTGGGCGCTGTGATGGATCCTTTGTTCTTTTGCGCGCTTCGAAAAGTGCTCGCGGCGGCGGAGAAGACGAGGTCGAAGAAGCTTCACTATCCGCGAAGATAGCATCAAGGGGTCAATACCCGGGTGACTTGCCTCTCTTTTATGCTTTAAGTGGTTCGCTGGGTATATGGCTTCCTATTTGTTTTCGTTCGTCCGCTCTGCTCATATTTTCTGTCCAATTTTAAAAAAGTTTCGCCCGATTTGACTTTCTAATTGCCGTATATGAAGAACACTTTTACAATTGGTCTTACCACCAAGATGCAAAGTTCGTTTGCTTGGAACGTTTTAGTTCTCATCTAACTTTCCAAACGGAGCAAAATTCTGAGCGAAAATCATCAACTTTACGAGTATTGGCGTTTGCGATAATTGTGAATGTTTTGAAGTGTTTCGGTTAGCTAATGCAAACTGCAGCTGCTGCAGAGCCTCTCGCTATTCTCTTCAGCACCTTTGAGTGTGGCGTTCTCCGTTCGCGCAACTCTTCTTAGGGCTGCGCCACGCATGAAATCCTCTCTTTCCAACTGGCATGAGTTTGGCCTTTCGGTTATGCGGCCTTTCTTCGCGCCTTTTCTCGCGAGTCTACATTTTTCTTCGTTCACATCTATTGTCCTCTGCTGCAGAAACGAGTTCATTCCCTTTTTTTGCAGGGAGATATCTCCGTCTTCTCCGATCGAATGATAAATTGAGGGTGAAGAAGACATTGCGCGCCCGGTGTTGTTGAAAAGCGGTAATGGGAGTCGGCAGGGAACTGAGCGCCAACAGTCAGGTAAGTGCCGTTCACAAGTGAAATGTAATCCCACATAAATGTCCTTTCAGGAGCTATTTGATGCCTGCCGGCGCGGTGATGTCGAAAAGGTCACGAATCTCGTACATCTTCGGAAGAACAAAAGGTCGAAGACTCTGAGGTTTGCTGTCGACAGGACTGATTATATTCTATTGTGGTGGTTCAGCTTATTTCGACCAACCACTCCGGCCACTGGATGGCTCTGCACCTTGCGAGATCCATCGAACTTCCACACCGTCTTGCATCTGGCCGCTCTTCACGGACACAACTCAGTCACGAAGGTTCTCATCGACAATGATTCTCAGCTACTTGCTACGCGGGATAGACGAGGTTGCATCCCGGTGCATTTGGCAGCTTGGAATGGACATCATGAAGCAGTCCAGGTTGGTCTGTTATGTCGTATGCTCTTTCTGGAATCCTGACAATTTAGTTAATGATCGACGCAGAGCCCGAAACCGTTGACGCAGTCAACAACGCCAAGGAGTCTCCTTTGCATTTGTCAGCACAGCATGGTCACGCGAAGGTCGTCAGTGTGCTGCTACATGTAATTGGAGGAAAATTTCGAACGGAAATGAGTTCTTGTGTTTAGAAGCACGCTGACGCGAGACTGCGAAACGCAAGATCGGAAACTGCGCTTGACGTTGCCGCCCGTCTGGGGAAGTCCAACGTCTGTCGGCTGCTCATCAGCAATTGTCCCGAATTAGCTCTACAGGTGGGTGTTTGTTCGTCTTAAAGATGATTCGTACTCATATTCCTTGTTTAGAGCGCAGCAGATTCCTCCTCAAGTGAGAATAGGCCCGCTCGAGTGGTGTACCCCCTTCATTCCGCCGCGAGGCATGGCTACATCGACTGTCTGCAGATTTTGTGCCAGTCCGGGTTCGACGTCAATTTTGTAACAGAAGAAGGAAGTGCGCTTCACGTCGCTGCTCTGTTTGGCCAGTTAGAAGCTGTAAAGCTGTTGCTTAGTCAAGGTTGTCTTGCTTGATGTACTGTTCTCAAAATCGTGTTTGCAGGAGTTGATGTGAACATTCGTGACTCACAAGGGCGGACTGTTCTGGAGACATTAGATGAGCATCAAGAGCAGAAGGCCTCCGACCTCACTCAGGTGATTCAGAGTCGCGATGGCTGGTCCGAGTGCAAGTGTTTGATAGAAGGTACACGGTGTGCGAAAACGAAACGGTTTACACTGAGTTTTTAGCCAGCATTAACTATGCCGTGACTGAGGGGAACGTGAATTCAGTTCGCCACTCCAATGCAACCTCCGACAGTGGAAGTCAGAAATCGTGTCTTTATCAGAATTACAGCGAACTAACGACGGGGTCTTCGGATGTGGTTTGGAGGCCCGTACCGGATAGTTCTATGGTGCATCGCCAGAATTCCCAGTTGTCCAAAACTGCGAGTCAGTCCTCGAACGGAGTCTATCATCCTCCGTCCATTATGGTATTTTTCTCGATCTTGTTGTCTTACCAAAGTTTTTCTTTCAGGCTGATGTTGTCACACTTTCTGATAACGGCGACGAGAGTGTCAAGTCGGTCAGTATGGCGTCCGTTTCGCCACTTGAAGACAACGTGTCTTTGGGACACGAGCAAGTGTAAGATATATTTGGACAACCCGTCATAAAAGCTCACTTTCTGTTATTTTAGCAGCAACACAAGCCTGTCTTCCTCCGCGATCTCCACCACCGCCAAAACAAGCATCACCCTTCACTCAACGCGACCGATTCCGAAGTTCCCCATCACTTCGCCGAATTCGAAAAGCCGCCATATGACATCGAAGCGAGTCGGGGACTTCGTGATGGCTGTTTCACAAAAGGCGGATCATCAAGCTCCACCACATCAAGGTTAGAGGAGTTTCATAACCGACTTTGGATGAACATATGATTTTTTCAGAATTCACTACTTCGCAAGCTGGTTGCTCATACCAGGGACCGCCAATGTACGATGCGTGGTCGCCCACGGCCAGAGGAGTCTACGACAACATGTCTCAGCCTATTCATCCACACATGGCGTACGATAACGTGAGGAAGAATATGCTGGTTTACGACAACGCGCCACCTCCTGGGCACAGAAAATGGGAGCATTGTTGTCCGAATCAGATTGGGACAGTCGGCCATAGAAATGTCCGTACAGGGAGCACGCCAGTGAGGGAAGATGGAACGCAAACTCTCCCAAGTTAGTTATAAGGTTTGAAATGTTGTTCAAAGCAGTATTACAGTGAAACCACTTATAAACGCCAGACCGACAATTCTTCCTTCCGACTACAAGAATTCCGCAAAAAATAAGTCTCATAGAAATGAACTGGAAGATTACTGTGAGAAGGGCATCGCTGATTTGGGTATCGCAAACCCCAAACGGACCAACAGTCGCACTTCAGTGGTCACCTTTTCTTGCTCGACCTTAGAAAGATGTATGTAATGTGAAACGAGAATGATTGTGAAACGATTGTTATAGCTGTTTCTCCTGAAAAACGAACACTGTCACTGTCGGAAGGACGAGCACCTCTGGCTTTGCCCGAAGAACTCTGTGGATCGACATGCACAAGTATCACTTCAATGTCTCCTGAACGAAGTCTCTTTGGCGACAAGGTAGGTTTTACTTTATATTTTGCAGCTTTAAATGGATGGTACTCTAAAGGATCGATGGAGGAGGTCTTCGACAGTTCACACAGATTCCACTGTAGTGTCCTGCTCTTCCACTCGCGCTGGATCGGAGTCTAAAGTAGAAAAGGAAGTTCCGAACGACCCAGTGCTGCGGGAGCCTCCGAGTCCAACAACATCGCAGTCTACTATTCACAATGTTCTGTGCAGTCATGTAGGTTCTCACAGAACACCTATCGAAGAAGGAAGTCAGGAAAACCTCCAAGGAGAACTCCGGAAACGTGGTTCACGATCACCGGTTCAGCAAGGTTTTGTCGATCAGCGGATTCAGACTGGCTACTTGCTGTCTCCCACATCAACAGGTCAGAACCGACTTCTGAGAAACATTTTTATGAATTTTAACTTTTATAGAATGTAGTGACTGCACTATTGGTTCTTCCTGTTCACTGCCTGTGATCTCGCAAATCTCTTCGACTGCTTCTTCCCTGAGTTCCCCTCTCCGACATGGAAACGCGCACGGAGACATTGATCTGTAGGGAACAGACTTTTGTTGCGTCTTAAACGAATTCATTTGGTTTCAGAGATTCGAATGCTTCGCTGGATGTGAAAATGCGGTCAAACGATTCGATTGCCCGACGGCCAAAGAACACGGGGAGCATGCTCCTCAACGAAAGCGTCGAGTGGAAAAAGGTGAATTTTCCGTTCGCATTTATCAAGAAGAACTGTTTTGCAACTACTCTGTAACAGAAACCCCAAAATCACTTGTCGCACTCACTCTGCTCATATCCGTATTTTCACAGATCGAAGACATTCTCGGAAGTTATGGCGGCGCGATCTGTCGTGAATCGGTGTTCGCAGACAAGTACGAACCACAAGTGGCAATCTTCCTTCGCGACCGCCGTTCTCAAGCGCTAACTCTGCAACTAAACAGTTTGAATTCTGCGAAAGTTGAGAAACAAGCTGAGGTGGTAGCTGAAAATGTACCGCGGACTAACGGTGGCTACAAGGAGTCCAGCACCCACCGCTCGACCAGAAATGGGGTGCGCACTTTTTTAACATTGGTGGTTGTGTTAGTGTTTAAATTTGTGTGCTCCTGGGTATATTATGTCTTACTAACCTGTTTTTGCTTCAGGAAGAATTGTCCTCCGTAGCTGAATGGCTAAATGTTTGCATCGGGATCCCGAATCCGCGAGCCGCGGAAGTGGCCATCGTGTTGGAGCGAAATGGTTTTGACAACATTCATCATATGGTAGGATTACGGTATTCGGAGTTGTATCTCAGTGTGCATTATTCTCAGAAGGGATGTCTCGATAAATCCAGCATGTTCGACATTGGCTTGGACAAGTCCATTCAGCATCAGTTGTCGACATACCTGGAGAATTACCCGGACTCTCCGGAGAAGAGCGCCGGTAAGTCTTTTACTCAGTCTAAGCGGACGTGACACAAACTCCGGTTCACTGAAGATCCTCGTTTTCATTTGTGAAAAATTTAGACCAATACGTCTACGTTTCCGACTGGCTGTGCGCCCTAGATCTTCAGGACTACTTGGGAGTGTTCGTGAATAACTCCCTCAGCTCCATGCTCCTTGTCTCGGCGGCCGATTTGAATCCAAAACATTTGAAGGTGAGACCACTCAATCAAATCGACTCAATCAAATCGACAAATTTTGTTTTAGAAGATGGGAATCACGCAAATTGGACATATTCGAAGGATAATGCATTCGCTGGACGAGGCCAAACGTGAACGCTTTTCTCGCGCATCGATGCGCGATGATGACATCGACGTAGACAACAGGTTGGTCAATTAGAACCTGTAATCGTCAGCTCGGATGTGGCTGTCGCGGTAGTACTTATACAAAGCACTTGGTAGCAACATTACTTGTTGAAATTTGCCCAACTGATCTAGCTCAACTGTGGTTGGGAAACTGACTAATGAAGAGCGCTTCCCGTCTGCGCGTTTGTTACTCGTTTGCTTTTTATGGTCGTGTTCCCACGAACGAAGGAGCGCAGTCATCGGTGAACAATGACAACACCGACGGGGGAGGGAGGGAACATGGACTGGGAAAAGGGGATTGTCGATGTACTTTTTAAAGGTTTCTTTCCAGGAGCATTTGCTTCGATCAGTGTTCCTCAGCAAGCAGCTTGATGTCTCGACGCGATATGCCAATCAAGAATGACCATTCCGAGTGGAAATATGCCCCGGAGGCTCTGATTAACGAGTGTGTTTCGTTCTCCGCTCATTACCTCGGCTCTATGGAGATTTCCAACATTGAGGGGACGGAGGATTCCAGACGAGCGATGATTAAGTTGAAGGTATAGTTCATATACATGCTAGGAAATACGTAATTCGGTGCGTTCAGAAAGGGATCCGCGAAATTGCAAAAGTGCCTCAAGTAGTTCTTGAAATTTCCGTAGAAGGCGTCAGCGTCCTTGACGCGACGACCAAAGTGAGTCTGCTGCAAAAGAGATTCTCGTAGCGAAATACTTTATTTAGCAATTGACGGTGCAGCACGAAATCAACCGAATCCAAATTGTTTGCCAAGATGAACGTGATCTCAACTGTTTCGCATACATTTCGCAAGATGGCGACAAGCATTTCTGCCACGTCTACTGTGTGCTGACAGCAGTAAGTCAGCATATGCAAAAACGGTTTCTGACGTTGTTTCAGGACGTTGCTACTGAAATCATCATCACTCTTGGTCAAGCCTTCGAACTCGCTTACCGCCTGTCGACTGCCGAAGCTGTTAAATGAGTTACCCCGCTTCCATCTAGGTCATTCCGCACTCTTCCACACCTTTACCATGCCTTAAATCTTGAATCCTGTGATCACCAATCTGCAACAAAATCCAATATACGAGTCTTTGCTTTATTTGCCACCTTGATTTCATATTTTGCTTCAGGAAATGAATATATAAAATAAATAAATGAACTTTTACCTATATGTTTCACTTTCCTCGGTCTACATAGATCTTTACCGTAGTGGTATGTAACTAACTAGTCTTACCCACTTATAGTTTACATGACGGTGTACTGGTCCTAAAGCGAAAGCACGACTCGGTCGGAGACTGAAACCAAAAGCCAAAAATTGCGTGCAAACGACGAGCTGATAAGAAGGTGCGAAAAGCCATAATTTAAATCCGTTTACATAAAACTGCCAATAAAACCTCGAAAAATGACCGGAAATGGAAAAAAGTCAACATTCACGCCCAGTGTCATCGTGTAGGCGAATAGTTCCAAAAGCTATTTAGAAAAGTTGCCTCATAAAATGTATAAAGCCGGATCCAACAAAAGATAATATTTACATTTTATTATATTTAAATAGAGCAGTTATTTCTAGCTACTTTGACAGAGAGGGTGGACACTACACAATACAGGAATTAGCACATGTGAACGCGATTTGTACATCAATAGAGACTGATTTCTTTTGCTTCGCGATCGCAGAATCTCCTCTTTATGAGGTTCCGAGGATCAGGGCGACGATCATACCGTATAGACCAAGGACCTGAAATGCTCTGCGTTACATTTTTTCATCCCATGTGGGTTAGACTTACCTCAGAGAAAATGAGGATGAGGATCATTCCGACGAAGAGACGAGGCTGCTGGGCAGTTCCGCGGACTCCGGCGTCTCCGACGATTCCGATGGCGTATCCGGCTCCAAGACCGCAGAGACCGCAAGTCAGACCAGCGGCAAGGTGAGCGAATCCCTTGTCGAGAGTGTAGCCAGCGCTGGCGGCACTGACCTTACCCTTCAGGACCATGGCGACGACCAGGCCGTAGATACCGATAATACCGGCCATAATAACGGGAATGACGGACTTCATGATCAGCTCGGGGCGCATAACTCCCATGGAGCAGATGCCGACGGCGGACTTGGCGGTTCCATAAGCGGCGCCGAGAACGGTGAAGATCTGGGCGGAAGCGGCTCCCATGTATCCGAAGAACGGCGCATAAGCAGCCTTCTCAGCGGTTTGAAGATCGTAAGACATGGTCAAGTGTCTGAAACCGAGAACTCAAAGTAAATGCGGAAGAATTGGAATAAAAGGACGCAGAGCTCGGAACTATCACGGCAATGAAGCCAACGTTTAATCTCGAAATGCATTCGCCGCCGTTGGCCCAGCATGGGCTGCAATTATCGATTTCCTTCTAGAATCGATGCCTCGAGTTGGAAACTGATGAGAGAACTGATGTTTCCTGGCGCTGGAACGTCCTTTTTGTTCGAAGCGAAGAGCCCTTCTGGTGAATACATTAGCCTTTCGGACTGTTCTTTGGTTCCACGGTCGCGGTTTTACAGACACTTCAAATGGTATATATGGTAGGCATGCGAGTGAAGAATCAGGCAAAGCGGAGTGGCTCACACAACGCGTTCGCATCCAAAGCTGGGGCATGCGCTCGTACTGCCCGAGTTCGTCGAAAACCGGTCTTGACCGCGACGCGCAACGCTCGCGCAGTAGGCAGAATTCAATTTCTGTTCTTTGGCTTTTCCCCTCTTTGCGCTGATTTCTCGTCACAATCAATAAATCCGATCCCGTGGGTCGCATTCCGCTCACCGAGACATTAGCCCATCAGTTGGAGTTGTGCCCATGAGCACGATGGCCACAAACAGAATCACTTTATAAGTAATTCTGCTGGACAAGTTCGATTTTTTGTCTGTGTTTCGTTGTTTATTCGTATACTCTGTTCACCAAAAGCTTACCCAGTCCAAATCTCTGAGTACCGTAATGTACATCAAGCGGTGCATTCCGAGCGTGCCGGGAAACCCATTTTCTCCTTCGGCAAACCATCTGTACCTCCATTTTATCGGGTTCCGCCACGCTCAGAATGCACCGAGTGATGCACATTACGGTACTCAGAGATTTGGACTGGGTAAGCTTTTGGTGAACAGAGTATATATGTAAAGCGCGCTCGCAATATATCGCCTTCGCATTCCTTTGCAGCCATCCCTCGCCGCTTATATATTAAAAGCGCGCCTCAAAACGTGCGATCTTCTCGAACTCAGCATTGTTTCCCTTGTTTTCGCAGTTCTGGTGCGTTTACCTGCTTAGTCATTAAAAATCGATCAGATTGTGCGCCCTACGCCGCCCCGCTTAATCACTCCCGTTTTATCGTAACGTTCCGTGCGTGTCACTCGTCCGGCGCTGTGTCGCTAGACACTCCGAATGCAATTTTATCCCAATCTCTTGATTTCAGAAATAAACCAGACATGTCCTACGATCTTCAAACCGCTGAGAAGGCTGCTTATGCGCCATTCTTCGGATACATGGGAGCCGCTTCTGCCCAGATCTTCACCGTTCTCGGCGCCGCTTATGGAACCGCTAAGTCCGCCGTCGGT
>KN167009.1:116247-209864 GCA_000757745.1 Steinernema scapterisci | reverse complement strand
CGCTGGTCTGACTTGCGGTCTCTGCGGTCTTGGAGCCGGATACGCCATCGGAATTGTCGGAGACGCCGGAGTCCGCGGAACTGCCCAGCAGCCCCGTCTCTTCGTCGGAATGATCCTCATCCTCATTTTCTCCGAAGTAAGGGTTTCGTTTCATACAGTTGCTAAATTTCGCTTTATTTCAGGTGTTGGGTCTCTACGGTATGATCGTCGCTCTTATCCTTGGAACGTCTTAAGCGATTTTGTATTTATTACGAACATCGACTTCCCGCTAATCAAAAATCATATCGAGTTGTTTAATTTTTGTTTCCATTTGTCTTTCCAGAAGACATGCTGTGTACATCAATTGTAATCTCGGGCTCCTTTCTGTATTCTACTTAGACTTAGAATTGACATCTGTGATAGACTTGAGATATAAATAAATGCCGAGGTATTCCCTTTATTCTGTGTTCTTTGAAACTTTGTTTGATTGTCTTGCGATTTGAAGGATTGTCTTGCTCATTTCAAGGTCTCCGGCGCTCAACCGGACTTTTATTCACAACAGTTCTACACCAAATAAATGGACAATTCCAGCGACAATACCCCTGTTGTATGTACAGTATTTACAGTTAAAATCAGGGAAAAGTTGAAAGATTGGTTTCTTTGTGAGTAGCCACTGTATCACGGTTGGGGTGGTCATCTTCCGATATGAATCGGCCGATCCTCGATCTCGAACTCAGCAGTTGCTGCTCGACTACCTTTTTGTTTGTGCGATCCGAGTGCAAACGCCAACGCCGCTAAAACGTAGACAACTGCAACGCCGTAGGCAAGATATGTCGCGAGGCCCGTCTCCTGACCGGCCGAGTAGTCCCAGTCGCCATTCTGCGAGTTCTGCGCTGCTTCCACTTGCCACTCGGAGACGCTGTTGGTAAGAACTTCAGTGGTTACGATGATGCACATGGCTGCAGGGGCACTTTTAGAGTTGGCTCAATTCTATGGTAGCATACCCGTGACCATATGAAGACAGGCGACGAGGCGCTTGAACATGTAGCGGTGGTGATAGAAGGTGTAGAAGGCGAGGAGGTTGTTCACAGTCATCAGACATAGGGTGATCACACAGAAGGCGGCTTGAGCCCGGTAGTAGTCTGCAAAGGAGCTATGAAAAGAGTTCGTTCGGGTCGCCTGGCAGCTGCCGGCCCCTTATAACTTGAATCAAACACGTCAATCACAATCATTACAATTTTTACAAGATGTCGTCTAAGCTTACGTTTCAAGTCGGCGTCGGCCAGTCTCAGGACGCTTGACGAGGGTGACGGGAAGTGTGGAATCCACTCAACTGAAACGTGCACTTTTTAAAAGGAAGCAGGAGATGATGTTTGGAGTCCGGACTTCCGGATTCTGTTTGCAGCGACATTTAGCCGTGACTTCCTTCTCTGCCGCAATTTTCCCCTCCTGGGTTTTGCCGAGTTTAAAAATCTCTTCGAAATCTTCGTCGATTTTCGCAAGGCGGAAATCAGAAACGAAAAAGCCGTTCGCTCGATAGGAATATTCTTTCATGCGTATCTTGCTGCGACTCACCTGTTGTCAAAGAATGGTTCTCCTTGGTTCGCCATTCGCCCCAGACGCCCAGTTGCACGTGCACCTTTTCGAGGTCGGTGTTCGTGAAGTCGATGATGGCCCAGTTCGGAGAGACCACCGCAATGATGAATACAAAAACGGCCGCCTAAAGACATCCTTCGCTCACACATCTGTTCGAAATCATAAATTCGGTTTCCCACTCGGTTTCTCTTAAAAACAAATTTCTGCGCCGAGCCTCAGGCGAAGCAGCGGCTTTGTTCATAACGCAATTAATTCCTCTCTCGGATTCTTATTTACTGGTAAGTGATACCCGGTGCCTACGGCCAGACGAGCAACTGAGATGCGGCACAGATGGAGTAATGGGTTGTTGACGCGAAACCTTGCTAATCCAGAGGCCAAAAGCTAATGCCCTTTGATACGACGAAAATGGGAATTCCAGCATTGAGGGGACGTTCCGGGATTATTTCTGTCGCACTCTAGCTTTCAACGAAAATCTCATGAACACTTTTTGTCTTTTCAATTCAAACCGTTGGACCAAAACAGACACCCGACGAGAAACCAGCATTACGTCCACTCTGGAGATCATAAAATGCAAATTTTGTCATTTTAAAAACGAAACGGCAACGATGTTCGAGGCACTGCCATAGAAAACGCTCTTCGAACACGGAAGTAAATGGGACGATTGGATAGAGAGTGATAAACCAAGAAAAGACTCACCACTGTCAGCAGAGTCGCCAAAGCCATAAAACGGCGCTGCCATATTACCGTATGGTAGCGACTCATGTTGAGTACTTGGGATCCTCGGAGGTCCACCGTCTTGTCGATGAGTTGCATAGTGAAGAAAAGAGTCGGGGAACTTGAAGGTTGTTGTTGTTCAATCCGTTCCTCTCAACTCTGATCGACGATCTGCAAGCCGAAGATCTCGGAGAGCGAAGATTTAAGTATTGTTGACTGTTTGCCAACACGCGAAACCCAAACGCCGAGAAAAGTCGCTTCGAGCGACTCGAGTGTCACTTATTACTGAGGCAATTAACCACTCGGTGTCGGATATGTGAAAAGAAATTGAAATGGATTGTGGCTTCGGGTTATAAGCCGCTGCCGTGAAAACAGCAAAGGGACTCGGGGGAGCAGAGCGTTAGACCTCGGGGCGGTGATTGCGGATGCCGTGCCACGAGACAAGTAGACTAAAGAACGTGAGTTGCGCGACGGGGCGAGGTTTCGAGTCCTCCCCGGGCGCTGCACGTGAGCATTGGCCAGAGTTTCGGACCGCACTGCAGACTGCAGACCGGAGGACAGACCTACCGACCGACTAACGGGGGAGCCGGGAATATATGCCTTTGGGTTGGGCGTCGTGCGCTCATCGGTTAGTTGTAAGAATAGCGTTGGATCGATCACAAGTGCGGGACTTTTGGACGCTCATTCGCTGAAACTGGGATCCGCCCGGACCGGTCGGCTTCTCGTTCGCCGTGTTCAGCCGCTACGTAAAACACTAATTAAATTACAAGCTTCCGCGCAGGTGTCAACAGCGCATTGAGCGCCACACTCTAGCTTCTCATCTAAGCCTTTTCAGTGGCACCTTGGGCGAAAACACAACTCTGGCCTGGGTTGCGGTGATTGCTCGCATTATTTATTACTACTCTCACTTTTGTTTGTGCTAGGAATTCTATGAGCTCCAAACGGTAATCACCGCGATTCCGCATTTAATTAACTCAGCGCGCCGCGGCTTAACAACTCCCAGCTTTTTCTTTTTAAAGATTCGCAAAGAATGAAATAAATGGCTGTTTTGTCCGTTTGGGTCCCGCGTATGCTTGAAATGGCAGATGGCGCTTATGGTCTCCGCTTTTTGCTGCTCGGATTAAGTTTTAAGCCGGGGAATTAGCCTTTTCACCTGGAATACAATCCAAGGTTGTAAACAGCTAGTAGCAAGCCATGACATCAGTTTCTGCGCACTCTCAGAGGGGTTCATCCAGAAGCCATCAACCCAGCGACGGCAACTGGAAGTTAGAAATCGGACGCAGTGGACCAGAAAAATGTCCATAAACAACCGCGAATTGTTGAAGGACCTGGTGGACTGAGCATTGTGTTGCAGATTTCAGGGGAAAAGCACAGCAGAACTTATGCCAAATGGGCACAGGCGATTGAGAGACTTGAGGTGAGGTTGAGATGAGAACTTAGCAAGATGGTTGTAATCAGGAGCAGTAAAACAAACAAACTATTTCCTTCAGCCGACAGTTGTTCTGTCCGAACAAGATGAGATATTTGAAAACAGCGATTTGTCAAACAAAAAATGACAGAATTTGAGTGGATTTTGTCAATATTTCACGCAATTAGAACGCGATCGACGTGCCAATATCGCAAAGACTTTTTGCTGGGCAGGTTCTTACAGTTTTTGTAATGAAGGCCTGAACGGAACGAGAAGCACCGCTTCGACGCGACTCTGAATAAACCGCGACTTGGTCGCCTTTTATTGTTTATGTGGAATAAAAGACGCGAGACAATAAGATATGGACAAAGAAAAAGAGAAGTGAGGGCACGGGAGTGAGCGCAAATTGGCAAGTTCAGCTATGTGGCTACAAAACATGAGCTGGTCGGAAATCCGTGTAAAAGAGAATCTAAGGCCTATCGAGTGTTACGGGGTCAAATCACAAGGTGTCACGCCGGAAGTTTCGGGAAATAACATCTCAAAGAACATATAAACAATGTATGGCATGGAAGTTGGTTCTAGTGGCCTGAAGACGACTGGATCGAAAACTCCTTGGTCATCAGATTTCTCGTGAAATGGTACACATACTTCTCACCAGGCTGCCCCTTCTCGATCATATCTTTCCCGTAGTAGTACCGTAGACTCCGCGCCAGCTTTTCGTAGTTCATCTAAATTTGGTATTTGAAGTCAATCGGAAGGAAACGAAAACAAACTTTCGGCTTATTTTTACGCTTTCCCCACAGCCGCGCCACTTCGACCCTGTCGGTAAAGCGGAATTCGTATGGGTTGTTGTTGGTCCACTCGATGCAGTTCACTCCGTCACCACTTTGGAGCAGTTCCAGCAGGAATTGCCACAGCTTGATGGGACCTGCAGAAATTTAGGAAGTAGAAAAATCAGTACACAATAGTTCAAGTAAAAAACCTGTGCTCAAAGTGAAATTGAACAAAAGGATCATTACACTAAAGTGCGGACAATAAGATTCATGTACAACCCAATAGATTGTTTGTAGCCTACTACGGAAACAAGGAGAAAGTGTAGCTTGGTCTACAAAACTGACCTCCGGCGCAGGAACTTCCGTTCTCTGACTCCGACTCCGAAGCGACCGAGTCTTGATGAGACTGCTGAGGGGAATTGGAAGAGCTGACACCGGCGTGCGTGAAGCCGCTTTCCAGATAAGAAGATCCATACGCACTGGGCACAAAGCCTGATCGAACGTCCGAGTTCCAGTAGGGAAAAGGAGCCTGATGGTTGTTGAGCATGATACCCGCAGTCGTGGCCGCGCCATAATTTCTTGAGTGAATATCAGGAACGCAGCTATACGGAAACGTCGAACCCGTGTGAGGACCGTACATTGGAGAGAACGCCGGCGGAGGGTTGCTGTAACATGAATATGGTCGATTGTAGGTCATTCTGTTTGATGTGCTCAGGTTTTCGCAGGTTTCTGAGCTGTTGGATTCGTAGCCTGAAACGAACGAAATTAATTAGCTTGGAGCTCACAAGCACGCTCACCAGTGGAAGTGGTGGAGTCAGCGGGTGAATATTGGGTGACACGCTGCATCTGGACACGAGCGTCACTATGACATATGTATATGGTCTGAAACAACTGAACACCGGTCAATGAGCAAGTCATGAACAGGAAACGCAAACAGCTCCGCTTGTAGCTTGCCTTGAAATGATACGGTAGGATCCCACCATTAGCGACTCGCTTTCACGCATATTAATGAATGTTGAACCGTGCGGGGAAGACACCCGGCCGAGGCTTCGAAAGGAGGCGGAGGAGAAACAGTGGGTTCAGGTACAGAGGAGCCATAAAAATATCGCCCCTAACAAGACGTACGGTGCGAGTGCAAAATACGGTAAATTTCTGTGGGGAGAAATCGCTCGATAAAACGATTGAGGGAAAAGGTAAACACGGATCGAGCGACGACCGCCTATCGAAAGGCATAGAAATTAGCGGTAATTAGCATATATACTCATGCCCAATATGTGGGCATGCGCGTGTGGATACGTGGACAGGCTGCAATTATAGCCGTGAAGGCAAGGTCAGCCCGGGGCAATCGAGAAAAACTGCGCGGTAGAAAGCAAGGAGCCCTGCCTTGCTCGGGTCCTCCGTCAGGTGGCGCACGTCAACACGGGAATACAAATAACGACCTCAAAATATTGCGCATAATGATTGCGGACACCAGCATGGACTGAACGTCTCCCCGGACGTCGTCACGTTTCAACTCAGCTCGTTTTTCACTTAGCGCCGAGGTACTGTACTTAATGTATCAAAAATCTGCTGCCGGAACCCCGCGAAACAAAGTCAAGCCTAATTGCAGCAGCGGATACAAGTGAAAGGAATCAAAATTTTATTGTTGTTTCAAAATCGGCTCTAGTTGAAATGGACAAATTAAATTTTATCTGGAGAATCATAAACGACGTTCTCGCCAAGTTTAAAAGCTCTTTGGGGACAAAAACGGCAATTAATGAAATTACAATCTGAGAGTTTGAAGGAGCTACAGCGCGTGCGTCGATCCTAGTAATCGAGTGTCAATTGGGCGGCATCGAAAAGCAAGTTGGGCACCACCCGCGACGATAATAAGGGAATGCGCACCTTTGTGCATACGGTTCCCGATTGTCAGATTGGGCAGTCGAAGATTAGGCGAGGCTACAGTAACAAGTAATTATGCGTGTGAACACAACTGTAAGCAAAAGGTCATCGAAGGTCGGGGCAACTCCAATCACCTCTACAACAATGCGGGACGTTCAGGGCCGCCGACTTGGCTCAAAGGATCTCGTAACGGCGTGGGAACACGACCACAAAATCGGCGAATCTCGAAGGCTGCGGCTGGAGGAACAACGCTTTCGGATGAAGAAGTGCTCGCTGAAGTTTGGACCTGGCAAAAGTGAAGCGGGCGAATGGACCGGGGAACAGTCGAATCACCCGCCGGACGCCACGCAATCGCATGTCGCGACAGTCGCCACGGGCTATCTGTAGCCGCTACCGCCGACTCTTGCAAACTGCTTTTTTCGGTAGTCTGAGAGAAGAGGTTTAGCTGAGTTCGTTCGGTATGTTACGGTAAAAGGCGAGATCGCGCTTTTTGGTGCACAAAAGTGGCTCTGAGAACCCCGACATCCGTCGGCACTCCGACGACCAATCGTCTTGCTTGCAGCGAAGGTCCGCCCCGGGACGAACCTCGCCGGCAAATATTTTCTAAATCATTTCCGGTGCGAACCGCGCGTGTTTTTTAATGAGAAAAAATGGACGAAAGAAGTGACATTGCCGTATAACATTAGCGGACCGCTCGCTGACCATTTCGGAACGATCTCAAGGTTGAGCTCCGAGTTCGTTCGCGAAGCGCGGGGCTTGCCCAGACTTTCGCTTTCACCAGCACTGATTCATTTACCATAAACGGGAAAAACTAACAAATAACTCTTTATGATCCACGTCTTTTGAGGATCTTCTGCCTTTCCGATCAATGCAAAACTCGGCAAGGGAATCATTATTTGGGAGCTTCTCAGATTTTAGGAATTGGAAATAGCGTGAGTGGTGTAGGGTGAGTAATGGTGAAGCGATATCAGGCAAGGATCATTTAGTAAGTAAATAAGGAGCGGAGTGGAGAGCGCTGACGATGGGGAGGAATAGGACAGGTAGAAGCGAGCGGATCCGAGGTTCTGAGTTATTTGGTGTTTTGACGATCGAGGCGATGATTAAAGCGGAAGGCAACGAAAGTGTCACCAAAGATTAGCAACTATTAATAAAAGCGCGGATTATGGCGGCGGAGGGAAACTTTGTTATCAGTCATCAAACATTCAACGAAATAAAGAAGACAGAGCAATACTTGAGGGAGTGGGGCAAGCAAAGTGCTCTAAATGAATTGTTTATACGCCAGCACGAGTAAGGGCCAAAACCTTCAGATCGTTTATCGCTCAAAACCACGCCGCAAGCGCAAGAGTGATCTCCTTTTTGACTCCCAAAAAGCGAAGCTCGTCCGATGCCGACAGGTGTCGTCTCCTGGGTTAACCCTTTTGGATACTGTAACGGTATCGGAACGCCGCCGAGGTTTTCTTTTTTACAAAGGCGCGTCGCACTTCCGGTGGCAACGCGCGGACGACACGAGATGGACAGACAGACGACGCCCGTGGAAGGTCCCGGGGACGGAAACGCAAGACAAAACAAGGAGACAGCGTTTCGCAGTAAGCTGAAGAAACGCTACCAAAGAAGTTGCGTTTGTTGGAAGGTCAGAACCAGGCGGAACACTACCATCGGTTTACCTTTGTGACTCCATCTAAAGGCTGGCGACTGTCCAGACTGTGCACTCGAGTGCGACCGGTAATTACGCACTGTGGACAGTGTCCTTGGTTCTCCAATCATCTATTTTTTGGTCAAAAATTAGAATCAAACGTGTTTTTAAAACTTTATGCGTTTCTCATAGACGCACCCATTTGGACTCTTCGCACCAGTGGACTAGAGACAGCGAAATTCCGATTTTGTTCTGTGATTTGATAGTTCCGTGGTTCAAAAGCTGTTCTGTTCAGTTTGTGAAGCCGATTTCATCATTTACTCGCAACCAAAGATGCATATAAACCGTACTCAATTGATTGGAAGGAACAATCACTCCCTGGTCGCACTTAAGATCTTTATTAAGTAACTGCAATCTACAATTAGGAACTTCATTCTCGGTTAAGATTTCCATTAGATACCTCATACAAAAATCTCCTGATCCCCTCAAATTCATCGCTATCGCTGCTTCCCTACCGTAACCCTCTCGCACACCCACGCTAAAATATGCGAAGTGCAAGGGCATCCGTCGCGCATCTGTTGTGTATGCTAACAATATGTACTCTCCCCAGGGTCTCTTTCAATAGGTCTAATATGTTAATTGCGGTAAAATTTCGATGAATCCTGGCGCACGTGCACGCGTTTGTGGTTCAAGGACACAGATCGCCCATTGTGTCCACGTAATTTATGCGTGTTCGAACAACATGTACTCGTATTCTTTTGTTCTGCTACCTGCTTCCTCCCGAATCGTTTCCTGTTGCATCTCAGACAGACAGTCGTTCGTTCCATCTGATGTGTTATGATTTCTACTGCTTGTTTCTTGATGACTTCGTGAACGGATGATTATTTTTTTCGGGACAATTTCTCTCGGTGACTGTGCTCTTTTCGTCTTTTTTTGACAAAATTTTGGCTATTGAGAGAGATTTTTTTTGTTCTGGGCCTTTTGAGTTGAAGTTTCAATGATATACTTTAAAATGAAAATCTCGAGAATACAACAAACACACTGGCCAAGGATCACAGTTTGTTAAGATGGGAAATAGGGCACAACGAGCACTGAGTGAGTACGGAAGTAGGGATCTTTGGGGAACGTCGGGTGTAGATTTCTGTGTTCGCTCACCCAGTCGGAATTACATAAGGAGTACAAGGTCTAAGCGGCTGGACTAAGGGACGAGAAGAGACGTCGGTAACATTTGGGGAAGAAGCGTTGAGTTAGTTTAGCGTGGTCAGTTCACTATCATACATTTTCATCACCTATTCTCGGGTTAAGGTATTAAGTGGACTAGGTTGGCGTAGTTCGGAATGAGTTGGGAGCTCCGGTGAAAAAAGAACGGCGGCGACTATCGATTAGGAGACGGAAAAGGAGAGGAAAACCGGCTGAAAGCAGTCGCATATTCATGCCGAATAGATACCGTAATCGATACCTTGTGATCACCCATACACGTATCTTTGCCGATACTGTCGTAGAGCACCGATTCAGCGCTAGACACAAGCCTGTGGGCTTGATCATTCATGAGCACTCGGTCGCACCAGGCGGGAGCTCGGGTCTTCATCAGAACCTCGGACTCGTCGGGGTCTTCGCTCCAAGGGTATCTGCCAGACCCATTGTTACTATTCAATTCGCACCTGACTTACGTGGGAGGAAAATTTATTTCCATCTCCTTCAACGAAGGGAAATCGTGCACCTCCTTGTCGTCTTCAAGATAACCCCTCCAGTCCCGAAGCAGTTTCTTATGGTTGAAGTAGTCGAAAAGTTTCTTTTCAATCCGCAGAACGCAGCTGAACTCCGCGATTATTCTCAGGCTCAAATATAAGTCGCTTACTTCTGCTGCACGTCCCCAGTCACTATAGAGTCATTATTGTTGCCTGATGATCGGAATTCGATAGCGGAGACCGTTCTTCGCAGAGGGTCTGCGTTTGACGAGTTCTCATCTGACCCGTGGTCGGATCCATTCAGGTGATACCTGGAGTCCACGAGCCTGTTTCCGGACACACTTCCGTGAGGGTCTTCCAATTGGTGATGTGCGTCAGTCTGGCCATTGCCGGTCAGTCTCTAAAATTCGAAAGATGAAATTCGTTCATGAAGTGCAAATCCAAGATCACATAATCTTTAAAGAAAAAAACCAAAATACGTTCTTTCAGACAAATACAACAAAAACTACTAATTTTGAAAAATGCAAAACGAGAAATGGTTAAATAAAAGTAAAAAGCCGATCGAAAGTTTTCTCCCGCTTTAAGACTAATAAAAGCTGTAACAAGTTGGCATGTTGACTGCCCACGAATTGGAGACATTACGTTCAGAAACGACGGCGAATTGAGGCGGAAGTTCAGATCGCCGAAAATGAAAACAGCGTTCGGCTTTTCGCCGTTCGAGAACGTCTTCAGTTGGTCTAAGACGTAGTTGAGGGCACGCTTCCGATTGTTACTGTAGAGGGACGGGTTCTGAAGAAGTCTGTACATTTTGCTGGACAAGAACAAAAGTTATACCTCGTGAATGAGAGCGAGATTCGACTCGTCGTGGAACAAGTGCACATTGATCAAATCAAATGGTCTGAAACAAGAATTCCAAGGTCGGAAAACAAGAAAATAACGTACATATTGTGAAACCTCCATCTCGTGTGCATGTATCCTTTGCGTCCCCATTTTATGGCCGGCCAAAAATGTTTCGGGAATTTCGTTTTCACTAGGAAAGGGCATTCGCTTAAGTGCTTCCGGAAGATTTTCAGAGGCGATTCTTGGAGATGCTGGTACTTCTTCGTGTGAAAGTTGTACTGCTCCACTAACGACCGCGCGGAGTTGTGAACAAGGAATATTGAACCCAAAGCCTGAAAGTAGGTTTCTGAGACAAATTCAAACTTCCACAATTACGGTATACTGGTCGTTAAGGTCGAAGTCCAGATCAAGTATCGCCAAAGCGGCAGTGTATTCCGGAAGCTCAGCATAGAGCTTTTCAATCAACGGCGGAACTTGCTCCGAGCATTCCTGGTAGTTTTTGCCGCCTACCTCCTGCATATGGACAGCAACGAAACGCGCATTTTCATGTCGAATGGTCTGAAAGTGAGAACCGATCAGTAAGGGGTCGAAAATGTCCCAGCAGGCACCTGTGTGATGCTGTCGGTCCAAGACTTGTGGATGCGACCCGTCTAAACGAAAAAATTACAGAAAAGCGACAAACGCAAGTTCCTACATGATCAAAAAGGGAGCCAACGTTTGCGGTGAGCAGGAGGATGTCCTTCATGGGAGCTGCAATGATCACAATTACAGTATAGGAAGCGTCTGGGACCGACAAACAGAGACAGAGACAAACGCACGTTAATAACAAAGTTCTTCTCTGATAAATGGCAGACGAGAAGAGAAGAACCCGAGCAAACATTTGCGGTTTTATGAAAGCACGGCAGACATAGTCAAAGACACATGCGCGACAGGTGCGAACCGGATTTGGGAAGAAAGGTTACAACTTGGCTGTTCACGCCACACATCACGACGTCGCCAACAGGTGTTACCCGACTACCAATAAAACACTTTCTTCGTAGCCTCGTGTACAGCACAGACCCTTACGGGACTAATTAAAAGCCGCAGAAAGGGCTGTAACGCACATATCGATGAGCTGAAAGCCGTAATTCAGGTCATTGAATTTTTATCAAATTTGAAGAGAGCAGCGACGATGTTATCGCAAAGTAAGTCCGCATTTTTATGGCATCAAGTCATCAAGAGCACTACTACTCGCCACTCGGTCCTACAGCTCGAATGCACTTATTGACGGATTCTCCTTGTTCCCAAATGTTGTGACACAGGAAACCAATTAGCCCGATTGGCGCAAATTTCGTGCGAAAAAAGGAGCGAGAACCCGTGATATTCCCGTGTTTTCCATCGATTTACACGAAAGGTTGAAAGCTCGCGGTTACGGAATGAGCTGCGGTTGCTCAGACATAAAAGGGACAACGCACCCATCACAAGGAGAGAGACATTTCATTTCGCGGTAGTATTTGCCCAAGCGCAGTCGCCGGCGCCAAGTACAAATTGATGCTGCAGTTGTGCAATCACAAAGGAACAATGCGTATAACTGCGCCCCTCAACGACACAACTATGTTGGAAATTAGTATTCATATGAATTATAGATTTTCATCCCATCCCAAAACTGGACTAGAAGGCACTTGTCGTCGTCGTGAAAACACTGACCCTCCATTGGCATTAAACAACACGAACACAGAGTTTCGACAATCCCAGACTGTCGTCACAAAGGTTGCCTCGCGTGATAGTCTCCGCAGTTATGCAAGTGAGTGGACACCCGAATGACATAATTACCGCAGCACACTTTATCGGATTACCGAACTCTTCAAGACTCCCAAGACATACCCCTTTCGGAACAAATCCCTGAGAATATCAGAATAACGTAAAGTTTAAAACGTTGAAAAAGTACCAGAAAAAGATCTCTAGAGAACTTACGGATCTCCCTGACACGAAGAAGCCACGGGTCATTCCAGTGGCATGCAATCTGAATCCTTCATCGGTACAATCAATGACCTACGGAGAACTCAGCTTGCATGCACGAACACGAAAGGCGGGGCCAGGAAGGGAACAGCCTCTTGAAACACTAAGCTGCCGACAACTTAATAAAGATTATTGAGCTTCAAGCTAGCGATCGTAGGAAATGCACAACTCGAGTGGGGACGCTCGGGGTAGCCGATCAATACAAACAGAGCTGGTGGCGATCTTATCAGATTCAGTGCGTTGCGCGTCTCGTACAAGAGTTACAAGTGTTGTAAATCCAATAGTATAAAACATATCGACGCGGTCGCCACACAGCACGTCGGTCGCCCAGCGCGTCTCGAACGAGGCGCTCTCGCCCGCCGTCAAGACGAAGCGAGGCATCGGGAACGCGTCTAAGCGCACTCGCACATTGCTTGTGACAATAAGTGTTTTCTAGTGGTTATTGTCAGTTCAGGTGACGTCGATAGCACCACGTTAAACGACTATTTATCGCCAACTCTCCCCTCTGCAAATGTGAAAGTGTGTCATAATGCTATTTCGAATGCCCCCGAGGCGTGCACGTTCCGGTCGGTTGGTGGCTGGGCTGCTGCTGCTTTTCCCGCAATGTGCCAGCTGTTGGCTGCCGTTTATGTAATTTCATAATTAACAGCGCATTTGCCTTTTGAACACAACGGAAACGACAAGCAGAACATGTGATTAAAGACGGGTCGTCTGACGTCAACATCACCTCGCTCAGGACCCTGTCTCCTTATTAGCGCAGTGCAGTTAAACCCCACCATCACCTTTATCAAATCGATTACTGTAACAGAACGGAGTACGTAACGGAGAACAGTTTTCAACACAAAATCATTGCCATTTTTCGTGCGGAACTCCCTTGCTGCGTTGTTTCTGGTAATAAAAACTATTCGCATAACACAAAATAACACTCGCGAAATCAATATTGCGAGAACAAAACATCGATCACAGCAAAGAATTCCAAACCCGGAATCGAAATTGATAACAAGAGCTAATATGGAGTGAAACGCACAACAAGAGGAGAGGGAAGGACAGACAAACAGAGGGACGAGGGAGTTCTAGACCAATCCCGCATCCTTGGCCATTGAGTAGAAATAGGATTGCGGATTTTCCAAAAGCGCTTTGGGGGAGTCGAACTCACGAACTTCGCCGCGATCCAGCACCAACAGACGGTCGTTGTCGATTACAGTATTCAGACGATGCGCGATTGTGAGTACAGTACACTCGGTGAACTGCTCGCGGATCGTCTTCTGGATCAGCGAGTCCGTCTCCATGTCGACAGCCGCAGCGGCTTCGTCGAGCACGAGAATCTTTGTTTTGTGAAGGATGGCTCTCGCCAGGCATATCAGCTGCCGCTGTCCAACGCTCAGGTTTTCGCCTCCTTCGGAAATTTTGTGCTCCAGCCGATCACTCAAGGAGTCCACAAACGCCTCCAGATGAGCCAGCTTCAAGGCTCTCCACAGATCGGCGTCAGAGTATTGCTCGAAGGGATCCAAGTTCATTCGTAGAGTTCCAGAAAACAGTACAGGATCCTAAAAACACTAGCCCATATTAACATTTCAAACCTTCAAAAAAATTACCTGGGGAACTATTGTGAGCTTAGAGCGAAGTTCGTGCAAACCAATGGACGAAATATCCACATTGTCAATCAAAATGCGGCCTTCATCTGGCTCGACAATGCGGAACAGAGCCAAAGTCAGAGAACTCTTGCCAGCACCCGTTCTGCCAACGATTCCTATCTTCTCTGCGGGCTTAATGCTGATCGTAATTCCTTTCAAGACTTGCTCGAGACCTTCTCGATATCGGATCTTTAAACTCTGGATTTCAATCGCGCCCTCGGATGGCCAGGATTTCTCGGGGCAGCTGGAGATATCGCTGTACAGATTTGCCTAAAATCGACGACTAATTGCTATGTATCCCCAGCGCGGCAAACTACTTCTGTTGGAGAGTCCGAATACTCCTGGATTCGCTCAACGGCGACAATATTCGTTTCCAACTCGCTGGTCATTCGAACCGCCCAGTTGAGGGTTTGAGTAATCTGAAAAAATTTGTTTCAAACCAAATACCTTGCGTTCCCCCTCACGTTCAGGGCATAGGATACAGAGAGACCAACGAGACCTGCGGTCACTCCAACACTGTCGCGGTACAAAGCTGCGAAGAGAGCCGAACAAAGCACAATCATGTTTCCAACAAGTTCGAGACGTACGGCAAGCCATCTGAAATTTCAAAAATAGTCCTCCACGAAATTTCAGACTAAAATATACCTGTTGGCCACAATCGAAGGATAGTAGGTCACCAAATTGTCATCCACTTTGCGCTGCGATTCAGCGACAAACCGGTCCATACAATTGTAGGCCCTGATGGAGACGACTCCTTGGATTGTTTCCTGAAACAGCACTGAACAGGCTCGGGAAAGTCGGAACTTACTTGGAAGTGCGAGTAAATAGGAGAACGGGTGGTCGACTCCAAACGTTTCAGCTGTCTTGAGGTACTAACGTAGAATCGCTAAACACAAGACCTGTAATCTCGCTGCCGAGTCCACGTAGATTCTGGCAAAGACGGATCATGCAAACAGGCAAAGCTTAAGCGGCTATATAGCAAAAGGTGCACTTCGTACAGGGTTACAAGGACAAAACAAAAAACAACGGACCAGAACGGCTGTGTAAATGATCAGTAACGGGACGATCGCGGCCCCGAACGTCGGAGTGGTCCAGATGATAACCATGATGATTTCCACCGACGACAAAGCGGTCCGAATGAACGAAGTGAGGGAACGAGGGAGAGATGTATCCAGCACGTCGACGTCCTAATAAAAGAAAGAGTGGATTTAGCAGACTTAATTTACAGTAACAGACTCAGTCATGAACCCTTTGCCACCAGCTCAAAACGATAACATTGTTTTGAAAACGGTAAATTTACGTGGAAGCTGGAAAAGCAAAGCAAGTAACACGAAAGCGTTAGTAAAAGCGGGGTACCGACCGAAGAGGTGCAAAGTGAAAGCAAGACTGTCGGAGGCGATCAAAGCGGTAAAACGAGTACAAGAAGAAGAAGAAGAAAGAACCAGAAGGAAGTAGTAGAAGAGGCAGATCGGGGCGAAGACCACCAGGATAAACGGAGTCACAATCACAGGTATGGCGACTATAGCTAGAGCGCCAACGACCGTGCCCACAAGAGTGACCACCACTTGAGGGATTCGTGTGTCCATCACGTCGATGTCCTGACAAAAGGAAATATTCAAACATGCAACCTAATGAAAAGGATACTAGTTTAAGCTTTGCAGCGCCACGTTTATGGCCATCATGCAGTTTTTCATGCACACAAACACTCGATAGATCGTAAATCATACCAAAATGCAATAATACAGCAGCCCCAAAGGGATCATGACCCAAAAGGCGGCTAACGTAACAACCAGCACTATCAGAATGGTTGCCAACACGTCGAATATCGAATAGAGAACTTCGTTCACACATTCAACGAGCTGGACATCAATTACTTCCATATCCTAGTAAAAAATGTATCAATTTCAAAAATTCGGCTTTTTTCTCACGCCACTAACGCTTTCCATAAATTTCTGTCTAAATCTCGGATCCTATCCAATTAAAAAAAACCAACCTTTCCGAAGCGGTTCAGAATCCTTCCGAGGGGAGTGACATCAAAGAAACTCATCGGTGAACGCAGAATATTTTTAAGGATTCCCTCGTGCAAAGTGCGACTCGCACGGAGCATTCCCAGAGCCATCATGATGGAAGCGATTGTTACAAAGACAGCTGAAATACAGAATTAGGTTGGTCCGCGCATCACAACGCACCTTGGCCCATTCCAAGTCCTGTGTAAATCGCAAGGCGAGAGTTGGTCTCGTAGGCTCCTTCCGGTTCTGACTGGATTCGCTTCGCGTTATCAGACCAATGAGCCAGCCACAGATTGCTGAGGACTCCGAGGATGCTCGAAACTGCATAGATGAAGAAGAAGGCGAAACTGACCAGATATCCGATCGCCCGGATGTACGTAGCGTACACAAACCATTTAACCTAAAAGCAGAGAATATCTTAAGTGTGATTTTCCCAAAATTATTACCTACCTTTCCAGTTTCCACGGCTTCCTTCTCAATAAGCTTGGATTTGGCGGGAGTCGGAGGGGTCTTCTTTTCATCGTCGGAAATCAAGCGCACTTCAGCTTCCTTCGGCTTTGAGTTCACTCCGTTGATCATCAAGTCTTGACCAGACGGAACACTCTGAACATCTTGCGTACAGAAAGGTTCGCAAATGAGAAACTAAATTACCTTCTGCGTGCTAAGAGAAGGACGTTCCCCGCTCTTTTCCAAAGATTCATCGCTGCTGTAGTGTACCTGGCTTATTTGGCTCTCAACTCGGCGTTTGCGTTCGGGAGCCAGTCGTTCCAACTCCGCCAAAACCTCGCTCACCTCTTCTTCTGAAACATCCCGTTTAGTATTTCAAATTTTCAGATTATCCGAAATACCTTGATCACCGAAGCTCACTGATCGACCGCGATTCTTTGCTTCTTCAATCAAATATTCTTCCAAAAACTCAGAGAAAGCGCCCTCGCTGGCCATCAATTCGTCGTAAGTTCCTGTCTCGGATATCCGTCCATCTAAAATAGCACGCGAATTAAATAATCACAAGTGGAGTTGAACGAACCCCTCATGACCACAATTTTGTCGCATTTCTTCAAGTAGTTCAATCCGTGCGTCACGAGAATGCGAGTCTTCTTTTTGAGGATACCGGTTTCCGAAGCTAAAAAACGTTGTGGTCTACAGAAGCTAATAAATGGACCCACAGATGACGTTCTGGAACAAATGTTTTCCAACATGCGCATCGACGGCCGAAAGAGGATCGTCCAGAAGATAAATTTCCGCCTCCGCATACACGGCTCGAGCAAGACTGACTCTTTGCTTCTGCCCTCCGCTCAGGTTAATTCCCTTTTCGCCGATTTCGGTCGCATCACCGGCAGGCAGCGTTTCCAAATCTGGCTGAAGCTCGCACACTTCCAGAGTCCTCTCGTACTTCTCGGGATCAAACGAGTGGTTGAAAAGGATGTTCGATTTCATTGTAAGGTTTTGAATCCAAGCCTGTTGAGGCACGTATGCTATGCTTCCGTTCACACATACCGTACCACTCAGCTTGTTCATCTCCCCTGAAGCAAAAACGTACAGTCAAGGAAGTTTCATATTGAACCTACCCAAAAAGGCGTTCAATAAACTGCTTTTTCCAGACCCTACGCCGCCTACAATGGCTACGAGAGATCCTTTCGAAACGGTAACATTTATGTCAGCCAATGCGAATGGAGAGTCTCGCGCCAGGTCCCAAATAAAGCTTCCGTTTTTGATGGAGACAATGTCATCTGAAGAACATTCTGAGATATTATAGTAGAACTTTACCTACCAGTACAGTGAGAATGCTCTACAGCAAGTGCATCCATCTCTTCTTCGTCCAAGAAAGACTTCAGACGTTTGTTACTCACAGCGCACTGGATTGCTTGGCTGATGATCATCGCCAAAATAGCCAGAGGGAACCGGAGAATGTTGAACAGCGAGAGAGCCACAAAAGTAATTTCAGGCGTCAGCACATTGTGCTCAGGATCGATCGTGACATAAACTCCAAACGTGAGTACAGCAACCAAGAATGGCGCGCAAGTCCAGGTCAGTGAAGTCACAGCGTTCAGGAAAGCGAGCTTTTTCAGCACTGCGATTTCCTTTTTGCGAATATTCAAGATCTGGAGTATTTGGTAACAAGCAAATGACTCAAAGCGTAATATCATCTCACCATTTTCTGCATACTGTCCTCCCACGCGTAGAACTTCAGCACTTTCATGCCGTTCAGCACCTCGGACATCATCTTCAGCCGCTCGTCTTTGTATTTCATTTGCTCGACCTTAACATGAAAAATAAGAAGTGGCTCTAAAGCGGAGGAACCTCACCTGACAGTTGCGGATTTTGACAGATATGTAGGAATTCACGGGAACCATGGCGATAAGCACGACCAAACCCGCAATCACGGCCCATCCCAACAGCTGCGTCAAGAATACAATCGCGAGAATAACCTGGAATCCCCGCATTGAGCTGGTCCAAAACACATTTTCCACTCACCTGCAGAGGAGCAGACCAGAACAACATAATAAAGTTGGTCATATCCTGAAAACGCTGAATGTCCACTGACATTAAGTTGACGATTTCTCCAACAGTCCGGTTTTTCCTGGCGTTGTTGGACAAGTTGAGAGCTTTTGCGTAAACAGCAGAAGTCAGCACTGATCTTATGTTCATTCCAAGTCGGAACATGTTGTGGAAGTACTGGTGCAAAATCTACAGAAAAAACCAGAGTAAAATGAACTGGGTTTGGAATTAGCGTACCAGAGATTGAATCAGGGCGCAGATAAACATCAGGCAAGCCAGACCAATTCCATACCACATGGGCTGGGACTTGTCCTCAATAAACTTGATCAAACGGCTGAGAAGTTGCGGAGAAATGAACTGCATAAGATCAAAAATAAGCTTGAACATAGCCGAGGCGAGGAAGGTGAGTTTGTACGTCTTGAACAGAGGATAGAGCACAGAGGGGTGGTCTTCTTTTGCTGAAGGCTGTCTTGACTTATCCTGAAACAAAATATGAAAATGGTATTTTTCCCACTTCCTTGAACTTACAACAAGCGTTTCCTCGTCGTCACTCTTATTCTTGCGTTTCTTTGCATGGAAGCCTGAACAATAAATAATGAGTGTCAACAGCGGCTTATGGAAACTGACTCCTGTAATTATCAAGCCAGTTCTTGTTGAATTCAGGAACAATCTTGCTGGACTGATCCCTAGCATTCAGCGACCACAAGTCTTGTGTCACCAGAGGACGCTTATTACCGGTAATTGCAAGACCGGTGAACCAGTGAAACGTGATCTGATTCAGGAATGACGTGCTTAGCTCAGGGCATTCACGATTCTGAAAACACAAACCATTCAAAAAGCGACTATAACAATGCCAACTTACTTCAAGGACTCTGTAACGGGGAATATCGGCAAAACAAGACAGGAAAAATTCGATAAGCACCAGTGGATAATAGAGTACAAAGAGATGGAACCGTGTGAAATCCTCCATTTCCTCAAAAGAATGCAATAAAAAACAATCGAAAGAATCAGCGACTCACTTCATGGCCATGTATAACTTGCCACTTGCTGCGGAATTCAGGAAGACCGCAAAGCGACAGAAGGAACCAGTATAAGAAGAGGACGCCAGAAGTGACGACGCCTCGATTTCGGCAAGCGACCAGCAGGACGAGGGCTAGAGCCAGCGAGGCATACAGCGCTCCAGAGCTAACCACGTCGTAGGTGCTGCTCCCCTGATCAGTCGCATTTTGGTACAGTGTGTACAGGAACAGCGCTCCCGTGTCCAGGCACAGGATCGAGCAGAGCAACTGAAAGCGAAAAATAATGGAAAAGTGAAACATCAGATGCTTACGATTTTTAGAGAGATCGGTGAGCAATTTTCCGTCCGCGCATTTTCGCTTTTGTGCAGCGCTCGAAGGAGAATGGGCGAAGAAACCGCGAGGAACACAACCGGGATATAGATGAGCACCGAGTGCTGGATGCACTCGCGGATATTGGGAACAAACCACGGAGATGTCGAGTTCGATGGCACGAACCAGTCACCGAACGACTGAAATGGGTGCAAATTAGAAGACAGAAGACAGAACAGGTGAAAGTATGGGAAATTCTTGCAAGGTCAGAATTTACCAAAGTAGCTAGAACAGAACGTTTTGTAAGGAGTCCCTGAGCTGACAGTTGACACGGTAGAAACGACTGACATCAAGCCAAGAAGACTGATTACGGAAGTGGTTCTTATCGGCGAAAAAAGAAAAGGTCACTTACCGTTATTCCCTCGCCAGGACAGCTAGCCTCAAGCATGTCGACTGTGGGCGCTTTGTTTATTCAAATCCTTCCTCCTATGAAACCGACATCAATCCGGCGTCACGGGCAAACGCCTGTAAACAAATCCCTTATAATCTGTCACACACTGCCGGAAACCGAACATTCGCGCACACGGTTTGCCCCTTTGGCGCAACCAACACTTCTTAAAAGTGTCCTACCGTAATCATCTCGAACCAGCGTCTCGTAGTGTGCTTCTGCGCCATCATCGACCGCATCAGATTGTGGTCTGCCCACAGCCGTTACTATTCTCGGCGTTTCTAATCCGCCACACGCTTATGACCGAGCATCACATCCTTTCGCTGGATAAGCTGGGACATCGGGTACGATATCCGCTGCAAGTGTGCCTGAGAGCGTAGGGAGATCGCGAGAAGACCATTTAGAGGATTCTCAGCCTGGGGAGGGCGAATTCCGGTATTTTCACGCGCTATCCTGATGAAAACAGTTCAGAACTGTGCGTCAGCGTGGGCAGATGGCGCATTAAAGGTCATGCATCCTACTCGTATTGCAAACACCTGCTTGCAAACTAAAACTTCAAGCACGCAGAGCAATCGATAAACCCATCATAGTAGGCGAAAGAAACCGTCTCAGATCCTGTCAATCTTGTTCGCAGGCAAGCAAGTTTCTTTGGAAAATAGGAAAAACGCGCCGTCAATTAATGACGTAACACCCAAGTTTGCAATGGCATGTGCGACCCGGGAAACAGGCATTGGAGCATCGGAAAGAAGTGGGGAAGAAGACAGTAATGAACGCGAACGGGAATAAACGTACACATAATTCGACCTTGTAAATACCGCAACAATTCGCGGTGCTTAAGACGCGCGGCGTTCCTCTTTACATCACTGACTGCATCATCTCCGCAGTGCTGCGTTGTCCGGCGGGTAGGAGCAGTATCTCAAAACAACCGAGGCAGAAGAATTCTTTTTCGCAATGTTCGCGATTACGGCTGGAAAAAGCAGCCGCCTGTTATGGCTGAGAATCCTCGTCGAGCGCGGGTGAATAATGTATCCATGGAAACCGCATGCAAAGTTAATTGAAAACGAGGGAAAATTAAAAATGGCGCAAAAACAACGCGATTCCCATAAGAAGCTGGGGGACAAGCTGGGAGTTTCCTGGGCCTCTGCCGGCGATGAGTGCTAACTCCAGTATTGTGGAACTGTTAGCATTATGAGGTTGCCCGAGTTCTCGAGAGACAGACTCGCTCTTCGCACAATATACCTCGTGTAGAGCAGACGAAAGGCAAGATAAATATGAAGCTGCACTCGCACTCTTCGTACGAGTTGCAGACATTCAATGTTCTAGTTGATGTTCTATGCACTCCACGAGCGACCTTTCCGCGCTGGAAACGTTCTCAGTGGATGCGAATAGCGACTTTAAAGGCACTCAAAACTGAAGATCGGCTATAACGCTTCAGTGATGTTTAGCCTTTACCTAATTGCGTTTGTTGGATTTCAAAGGCAAACGCCGGTGTGGAATCTATAAGCAATTGAATTCGTGTGAACGAAAACATCGTCGACCAGCGCGCCGTCAGCGCGGAGTGCAGGGAAAGAAAACTGAAACGGCTAATGTCGCTCAAATTCGCAAACAGTGCGTTTTTCAATTCCAGAATCGTATGCAAATATGTACGTTGCAAGTGGCCAGCGTCTGTCTACACCGCAAGATAAGGGCGCTCCCCATGAGTCCGACCGGCTGACTCACTGATAAAACATCCGTAAGTACCATTAGCGCGTCAATTGTACGAGTACACCGGAAACGGCCGACCCCAGGACGGGCTCGGGGGCATCTCATTTATGTGTATGTATACAGTCGAGCAGTTACAAAAGCTAAAGAGGAGAATTCATAAATGAAAGATAAATGGCGTATCGGTGAACGTATTCGAGGTATATGGTTCGGCGCGAATTGAAAACATATTGTACAATCAAAAAAGGGAAGGCGGAAGAGAAGTAGAGATGAGAGCAGTACAGTCAAGGAAGCTACAGGCATTCAGAAGTGAGCGTTTTAAGGCACGAATCAAGATAAAGACCCTTTGGGCCAAGGTACAATACGAAAGAGGCTGCAAGGTCGTGAAAATGATATTTGGATACAATCCAGCGACCAAAACGAGGAAATAGGCTGAATTCAGATTTGAAGGAAGGATAGGGGTTTTGTGCAATTTAGACCTACTATATGTATTGCTATACGGAGAGGCGAGTCAGGAAATAGAAATCCTACGGATAGAGAACTAGAAACTACAGTAATCCTATTCTGTGTAAATACTGGCATGTAACATTCAAGGTGCTTTAGTCGAAAAGAGTTGGGGAGACTAGATCGGCCCTACTAGAGACAGTTTCGCTGCGAATAAGACAATTGAAAATGTAAACGTCGGAGATAAGACGACGAAATTGACTTTCACGGTTTAAAGATCTTTCATGCTACGCTCGTGCATCTCGAATTTTGAAATTTCAGCCGATCCAGCAGCTTGTCGCGGGTCGCTTCCGCTTCGGACATCTCTTGTCGTTGAAAGAGGGTCTGGTTGATTTGCCGGCTGCAACGAATTCCACATTCCCACTGAGGCGAGGTTTCCTGAACTAACCCGAACGTCGCATTTTCTTCCGTTTATCATGTGTATTCTGCCGAAAGAATTGCACCGATCTGCGCTATTCTTCTCCTCGAAGACAACGAATCCAAAGCCTCTCGGATGTCCCAAAATTTCCACTTGCTCTACGTTCCCGAATTTCTCGAAATAAAACCGGAGATCGTCGACAGTGTGGTAATCCCAATGAATTCCTGAAATCCGTCTCATTTAGTTGCTGAGGAGGACGGAGTTTACCAGAAATGATAACTTTGCATCCCTGCTGAGGTTCGCCTTCCAAGAAAGGAGGGGGTTGATTAGCGATAAACGGAGTCATTTGCTCTCTGGGTATGGCTCGCTTTGGGTCCACAACCTTGCCATTGATGGTGTGGGGACGTTCAGACATCGCATGTTCTGCCATTTGGACTGTGGCAAACGTAACGAATCCGAACCCTCGGGAATGCTTAGTTTGTGGATCCCGAATGACGATACAGTCCACAACCGTTCCCCACTGTGAGTAGTATCCACGGAGCTGAAGATTCAATTGTCGGGTAGAATTATTCAAGGCGAATCACCTACCTGGTCATCGGTCGTTTCATGGTTGAGGCCTCCAATGAAAAGCTTTCTCAACTGCGCCGGACCGTCGTTGTAGGGCGACTGACCACCCATATTGCCCACCATTCCAGGCATCATGCCTGGCTGGAAGTAGTTCAGCCCGTTGTGTCCTGACCGCATTGAAACGTACATCGTTTGAGGAACGAAAACGCCACCTAAATAAAGCTGGATTAGCACAACAAGTCTGGAAGCAAGAATCTTTGCTGCACAGCGCATGCATCAGCAAAATAAACAATTGAACGGTGAAGTGACATCGACGAAACTACATAGCAAAATCCAGGCCGTGAAAGCAAGCAGCGGATTCGCTAAATACACCTAAGCTGCTGCGTTTCCCACGTACAAAATTCATTAGTTTGCGGTGCGAAAAATCGAGTGACTAAAGTGGGAACGCGTCGCTCGATCGTGCGCTGCAAAAAATCCTTTGAAATGGAACGACGAATGGGAAAAATGGTTGTCTGACACCGCGCGCTATGAACCTAGCGACTAAAGTCAGTGTTATACTGGTGTTCGCGCGGTACGAAGACGTGTAAGGGAGACAAAACAATGCTCTGGGACACAGAGTAGTGGTCCAAACAAATACTTGATCGATGACAAGAACATGCAGCTTCAATTTTGACCCTGAGACACCCACGTCGTTTTTGAAAGGGGGAGTACCTAAACGATCACAAAGGGAATAATTGACACATATACAACTGGGATCATTCGCGTATTTTAGTTTGTTCAACGTTCAAAAACTTCTTTTTTCTTTCCCCACACAAAGTAGTCGAAACATAACATGTCCCCTAACAATGCACTTTCTAAAGAATCCCACCAAAACTAAAAGTATTGCAGAAACCTTTTCAAAAAAGTGCAAACGGTAGCTGCGGTGTGTGCCAGACGAAACCATAGACAGAAAGCGGATCAGACAACGACAGACACTATAGCCAACATCCAGTACAATACTGATATGGAAACCCGAGCAGTTTTTACCGATCTAAGAAGGAGCTAAAGCCAGTATGCCCGGGTCACTTAGTCTGTAAAGTATAATTATTGTAATTTAAACATGTATAAAAAGTAAAACCAACTCGAAGAATAGATTGGCATCGGCGAATACATATTCTGATCAGGACGACGCCAGTCGGGGTAGCCTTCCTTGGAGTGTGGCGATAACTTCCTAGAAAGAACGTTCAGTTAGTTCTCTTAACGGATTCGTCGACAAATAATGATTTCGGCCAGGAACCGCAATTGAAGCATCGGAAACTGAGTGTGAAATGATTTTAACGCATCCAAAATAACTTATTGAAAAGTCAATGAAAATGTTGCATCATCAGTTTTTGCTAAACAGAATAACGCCGGCCAGTTTCTGGCCGTTGTGAGACCAAGGAGACGTGAACAAAGTAACAACTGGATTTAAAGGAAACTGAGAGAAGAGACAACAATCGGGAAGAAACTTCCAAGATCATACGTTATTTTGCATATCGTCTATCGGATGTCTAGAAATGTTCTTACGACAGGTATATTTGCAGGAAAAAGAAAGGGGAAAGTAACGGTATTTCAAGATATTCAAACTAAATGGGAACCATCCTCATCGTCCGAAACGACGTCGTAGGTTTCGTTGGGTTGAGCGGATTTTCCGTGGCCGGTTTGCGATGATGGGCCGTTGAAGCATTCATCTGAAACTTATTTTATAAGGAACAGTCTTAAAATGAAAACCAAAATTGTCAAATGTTAATTACGATTTTCGTTTAAACTTATAAAAGTCTGAAACCTACCACTGACGGCCGACATTCCCGAATTCACAGAACCAGGACCACTCACAGGTTCATGGTTTTCCTCAATAAAGTTCGGCTCCAGACTGGTGATAAGAGCTGGCGACTCCGAGGCGGCTTCTCTCGAGCTCCGATTTGACGAGTCGTTGTCGTTGGAAGCTGGCTGAGACCAGCTGGAGGAGGGTGGCGGGTTGCTCGCATGGTGCATTCCAGGAACAACATTGCGCAACGGAGTTGGTGCTGTCGCGGGGAATCGATCACCGACGAAACGGTCACGATTGTATGGATCATTATTTCTACCAAAGCGATCGTTCCCATAAACTGTTGCGTTCTGGAATCGGTCCTGGTTCATTCCTAAAAAAATGAAAGAAAAATTGTACGCCTTGTCTTTTTTTATTTACCTGGACTGTTAGCTTGAATGCTTACTGGGGGAAACCCAGGCGGAGGAACGCTGAAGTCAGGTACTAGGGGAATAGAAGGGCCGGCCGATGGAGCGGGATTCTTCATAGAATGGGGAAGAAGATGGTGTGGAAGCGGCATTCCTCCCATATCCACGGGAAGCGGTGGAGGAGGCCTGGCGGCGTCGAACGGAGGCGGGGGATTCGCGAACACAGTCGGCTGCATCACATGTGTGGGAGGCATGTTTGGAGGAGGGACGTTGGGTTGAAATCCACGAAGGCCGTTCACATTCGGAGGCATATTGGGAGGCATGTTTGCGTACTGGCCAGTCGGTGGAGGAGCATCCATGGGAGGAGGATATGGCCTCACACCGTACCCTCCATCGTGTGGAGGCCCAGCGTTTCCCAAATTGTCTACAAGGTACATCAGTCAACGGTTAAATGTGTTGAAACACTTACCGAAGTGAGGCTCGTTTCCGCCATTCTGGCTCGCGAAAAACTCGGGTGGAAGATCTTGTTTCAACCTTTCAATTTCGTCGTGTTCGTTTTCGATCGAATTTTGCAGATCTCTAAAAATAAAACGATGAGGAGCTTAACTTAAAAGCGTAGCTCACTCCAACTGCTTTTCACGGCGCTTAATGAACCGAGTCTGTTCCTGTCGTAGTTCCAATAGCTCCACCAGCTTGTCACAAATAGTATCATCAGTCAAGTTTGACAACTAAAAACCATATTATTTGCTGCGACAAACTAGATACTCTACCTGATTTTCTTGTGAATGGACAAACATGTCAATACGCTCCCACAGTGATCCCGGCAACATTCCAAATCCGGCATTCGGCGGCTGACTGTTTGCACTTGGGTTTGGAGGATTGTAACCGCGGCGTTGATCGCGGTCGATCCCGTCTTTTCCGGAACCATTATTCCTTCGAAAGTAGTCATCGGCATCTCGGTGATCGTTGCGGTCCCGGTCGTAGCGCCTTTCACGGCGTCTGTTTTCTTCTTCTCGCTCGTCGCGTCGATATCGCCCAGCTCCTTCACGGTCATTTCTGAAAAGACGTTCACGATTATTGTGGACTGGGATATTCTTCGTGTGGTCGACAAAATCACAATCGCGATCACGAGAACGCTGAATCAATTACAGTGACAATTTCCCGTGAACTGAGTAACATAGGTTGTCGATAAACGCCAATCTTACAGCAAAACGTGACAAAGAACAGTCGGACATGCTGGAAAACGTTAACGTACCTGTAACGGGCGTTTCTATAATCCCTCACCTCGCGTGAACTGCAATTCATTCAATGTTATCAACGCCATTCACTCACTCTCAGTTTACCTGCCGTCCGCAAACGGGTTTTTCTTCGAAAACGAAAGATTTTTGAACTTTTCGTACGCAGTCCGTCTGTCTTCTGGGGCCGGCGATACAGAGTTCGACTTTTCACCATCCTCGCTGTATCTGCGCTTGCGATTCTGAAATTTGATTGCCCATAAAACCAATCAAAACATGCAAGAAAGCGTTACATAATTGTGTGAGGCTCCGTCCATCGACGATCCTTCCATAGGCTCGTCATCGTCGTCGTCAATGATCTCGCCTTCTTCATCCCCGGGTGTCCAATTCTTCTCACAAGCACCGTTCTCCTTATTTTCCGCTAAAATCATGGGTTCGTCGTTCTTCTCGCTTTCCACATCGTCGTCGTCCATAATTTGACCTTCTTCCTCATCCTCGACCAGAGTGTCCGCGGGCTCGCAGTCCCGTTTTGGCGAGACAACGATCCCTTCGATCTCCATTGATTATCTGCAAGCAAGAAAACAACATTAATAAGCGCTGGCACGAAAAGGCGGAAGATGAGGCCGAGAAAAGAAAAAAAGAGCGCAAATCCCCGAAGTTTCAATCGAAACCTGCATCACGTTTTTATTCGTCGCACGTTCTCTCGCACCAGTGGGCGCCCGCGTGCACAGGAAGACGTTTACTAGTACCGTATGAAATCAGGTCATCACCGCGAAACCTTGGGGAATATTCAGATTAGACATGGTGCTTCCCGATCACGGCAAGCATGCACCAAGCACGAAAACTGTTTTTGAAAGGGAATGCGCAATACTTGTACGGCGCCTTTTATTGCTCAAATGCGATGCGTCTTTGTATTTCTTTTCACCTTTCGGAGTCGCCCACGGAAGCATTACGCAAGAACACAAAAGCTGACTGTCGGTCACGTACATACAAGATTGTCATGAAACTGGCGCAGAATTCAAAGAAAAAGTTTGCAGTACACGTCTGGAGTTTATTACTGATAAAGTCACCCGATGATTGCTTCAAAATTCAATTGATTTTTCGGTAGATGCCTTCACGTTTTCAGTAGGACTCGCATCTAGAGAATGGATTCACAGGAGTACTACGGCCTACTGGCTTCTCCCGCTTGCTTCGCTCATGTAGTTTGATCAGTTTGTAGTCACCGGTAATTTTATAATAGTTCGTATCACCGCAACATTTCGCGGAGCTTCGCTTTCCTGTATTGTTTTTTGGGCTTTACCAGTGAGCATCTCTTTTAATGACCTGATATGTTTGATTTTATATACAAATCATTCGCCGAATTGCGCTTCATATCTGGGAAACCGAATTATTAACTGAAAATGATTTTGGAGCCGCCGAATTAATTTCGACAGTTTGAAGCGTGACTTTGTTCTAATCAGTATTCTGTTCTGTGCTCAATTTGTGAATTTGACTATGGCACGCAATGTTCGTCGTTTTTTCGAATATTCCGTACCCTGCTACTGTTAATGCTCAATTACCGAGCATGGTTTTCGGTTTCGTAACTCTTGCATCAGCTTGCTCCTGCACGTTTACTTGATTGCAGGGTGATTTCCTGTGCGTCCAATTCGTCTTTTCCATAAGATCAGTCTGCTATGATTATTCGGTGTCAACGATCTTGCGTTCGGAACGTCTACAACTTTCAAAGGTAAAATTTCATTTATAAGAGACTTGGAACGCACTCACTCCCCGAAACCTTTTACATTAATTGCGTTATTCGTGCTGTATTTGCATACATTTCTAGCTAAAAATTACTATTTCAGGACACTATGCATACCGCTACTGAGGCAAGGATACCCCGCTCTCGCTGTCCGCTACTCGTCAAATGAACGAAGTAAGGTGGAAGAAACTCTGCAGATGCTCAAGAATGACCTGAAACGACAGCAAGAGGAAGATGCTCGCCGGGTCAAGCTGTTGTCACCTGCAAAGACCGACGAGAAGCTTCCACTGAAAACTAGAATCATAAATGAGCTGAAGCACTACTACCACGGGTTCCGACTGTTGGCCTTCGAGACCAAACTAAGTGCCAAATATATCTGGAGACTTGCTCAAGGCGCGTCACTGACAAGGCGCGAACGTCAACAACTTATTCGTACGGTTTCTGATCTCTTCCGTTTAGTGCCTTTTTCTATTTTCATTATTGTTCCGTTTATGGAGTTAGCGCTCCCCATATTTATCAAGTTGTTCCCTAATATGCTGCCCAGTACGTTCCAAGAAGCTTCCAAAGAGGTATTTAAGAAAACGGAAGATTGGCTCAATGTAACTTTGTCTACTTCAGGAAGAAAAACTGCGAAAGCAGGTGCTAGTTAGAGTAGAAATGGCCAAGTTTTTGCAAAGCACCATCGAAGAGATTGCCCTGCAGAGGAAGTCCAGCAAGCAGGAGTCAAGAGGATCTAAAGCCGTCGAGTTCGCGGAGTTTATGAAAAAGGTATTGTGGCAATTATGCTTCTAAAAGTGTATAAGTGTTGTTTAGCTGAGAACCGAAGGCGGCTATGCCAGTAATAACGATCTTTTCAAGTACAGTCCTTTGTTCGAGGACGAATTGACTCTGGACAACCTGTCAATGAGCCAACTCCGAGCTCTTTGCCGTGTTCTGCTTATTCAACCCCTTGGAACCCCGGAAATACTTCGATTCCAACTGAATTTGAAGCTCCGAGAACTTAAAGCCGACGACAAGGTACGATGGAGTCGGGCGATTATTCAGTGTGTCAGTTTTACAGCAAATTATGGCCGAAGGTGGTGTGGACAACCTCACCAATGTCGATTTGCAGCACGCAGTTCGGGCTCGAGGAATGAGAGCTCTTGGTGTGAGTGAGGAGAGACTCCGAGAACAGGTTCGTACATCCACTTTGGAATCGCTTCCAACTGCAATGCTGCTTTCAGCTGAGACAATGGCTGGAACTTTCACTAAACGACAAGGTGCCTCCGTCTCTTCTTCTCCTTTCTAGGATTCTATACCTTCCTGAGGATCTAACATTCGCAGAGAGACTCAGAGCGATTGTCTCAAAGTTGCCAGATGGTTTGTTTTAAACGAAATCTAGAAAAGTACGATTATTCGATATAGGCATCGCCGAGCAAACTCGACAGAAACTGACAGAGTTGGAGGGTGGGACGGTCGACCATAAGGCCAGATTAGATCTGATCCTTGCCATTGAAAAGGGAATCGCTGATGAAAAGGTCGCCGAACAAAAAGCGGCAGACGAAAAGCAGAAGAGGAAACTTGCCGAAGAAAGCTCGAGATGGATCAGGCTCGAGGAGGAGATCGCTGACGTCGAGCGACAGTTCGGCGTTATTGTGGAGACTGTGCAAAAGTCTGTGGACGACGAGTTGGAGGTGAGCGCGATACCGTGGACGTGTAACAACTTTCTTACTTCAGGAGACGGCGAAATCCAGCGATCCTGTGGCGGATAAACAGGATAAACCCACCACGATTGATCAGAATGTCCTGGCTTCTATCGAAGACATTCTACACGGAAACGCAATCAAGGAGGCGAAGCACGACATCACGGAGCTCAAAGAGAAGGTCATCGAACATACTGAGGTAGGCGCGCATAAGTTTGCCTGGCTGGCTAACCGAACTTCAATTCCAGGATCTCATCGAGGTCGGATCTTTGGCTGAAGACTATGCGGAATCCAAGGGCGCAAAGCGCTTGCGCAACCGTGTGAACGCTATGATTTCTGGCATCGACACGTTGGTGGCAAAACTGGAGGCGCAGAAAAGAGAAATGGAAGCTCAGGATGAACTAGACAAGGAGAAGAGGAAGATGCTCGGAGAAATGGAGGACAAAGATAAGGCGAAGGAGAAGAAGGACTTATGATGACTGGAAAGTCGTTTGTGTCTGCTTCCAAAGCTGTAAATGTGAATAAATCTAGTGTACAAAAATATGTTTTGTAAAACAAAAGAAGCTCTTGAGTGCCCCAAAAAGCGTCACAAAGACTTTTACGAAGTCTAGAAAACAAAACCTATATTTCTTACACATACATTGTACAAACTATTCGGTGTCGGAGCACTCGGTGGAGGTTCAGGGCGATTTACTGAGATAGTTTGAAAACCCTTAAACAATTGAATTTTGGGAATGTTTTTTATTCTGCTGTTTGCAAAATTTCTCTTTCTTAGGCTCGTGTAGAGCGGAAGTTTTGTGCTATTGTAATGTCGACTTTGTTGTTAACGATGTATGTTAGATTTCGGTATTAGTGATCTGTCTGCTTGGATCTCTTTATTACCATCAAAATTTTTCCATCAAAATTTCAGACAGCTTAAACTTTACACGTTCGATATTTGCGGAATCCATTTGCTGTTTTCCAGGCGTTCAAAGGAGGTGATCTTGACAACACGACTTTGTAAAGCAAAAACGTCGAGGTGGTTCTTCAACTGACAATCGGTAATTAAGCTGCGAAAATTCTCAACTTTTGAACTTTATGCGGCAACCAGTCAAAAGCTGCACAACAAAAGATGGCCTGTACTCATACTTGAGTAAAAAAACTCTAGCTTTGCTTGACAACAGCACGGGATTTCGAAGATTTACTTAATACCAACTGCTTGTTTTCCACGTATGTGGGAAAAGGTTGTTTTTTAACTTTTGGCTAAGATTGTTTGCGTTCTCTCACTTCGAGACTGGAAGTTATTTAGTCCGATTTCGCGCAGCTCATGTCCAAGCTCGTGCGGAAGACAGTTGCATAGCTAAACGCCCATCAAGGATTTAAGTACCGCCTCTCCCAAACGAGACTCCCGAGAGCTGTTGCCTCGTGCGCACATGCCCGCCCATTTTGGACTGTTTGCCTTCCCTTGCAGGACATTATTCTGACCGCGCTGCTTTGAGTTTGTTCGAGTTTAGACTTCTCTTAATTTGAACAACAGCGTGTCCCGTGTATGCCCTGAAGTTATAAGCGTACATAATTCGGTTTTTAGTGGTATGATATCTCTTGGCAACCATGGATGAATCCTCCTTCTGGGTTGAGTCTCCATGCTACCATGAGCCCAAGGTTCATGACCATGAACTGTATCACCAGCTGATCACAATTAATCTCTGGGTTCTCATCCCACTGACGGTCGTGGGATTGTTCTTCAACGCTTCCGCCTTGGTAAGTCAGTCTTCGGAAACCGTTTCCACGCTCAAGTTTATTTACTCCCGCGTCAAGATTCAGAAGTACGGGTGTACACAGCTCCACGAAGAGAATCTGAAAATAAGCAAATCCCGCGCGTGAATGCTGGCGACGATAATATCGCATTGTTTGTGCAGTCAGTAGCGGCAGCAGATACAAATCTGATTTTGTTTGCTTTGCGGCCTTTGCCCAGCGCGCTTTCCAAAATCGCAAAATCCGATTTCGACTTGGATCCGTTTGAGGGTGCGAATTTCGGGCACATTTACTGTAGCAGATACTAAGTTCAATCAAGTTAGGCTAGGACAATCTTTGGCGCCAGTTTTTCAAACGAAAATGGAAAGTGGAAACGTCATTTGATTACGGGATTCTTTTAGATCTGCTTGTACAGTCCGCCTAAAATTACTTCCGGCGTGTTCGTATACTTAAAAGCCCTCCTCATCTTGGACCACTGTCTCATACTGATAACATCGGCAACTATTCTGATTCCCCAGCTATGCGACAACCATTACGAGGCACATCACACTTTTTATGGGTAAATCTTAACTCTACTGACTTTGAAGCTTTAGGCCCGTGTTTCAGCCTTTGTATGCTAGAAAGACGGTTCCTCAAGTATACAATGCCGAGGATCGAGGCCACAGTGAATACGATGCATGCGTGGACGATAGCCTCGCTCTCCGTTCACCGATACTGGAAGGTGCGTTTAAATACCGTGAGAACAAAACGGAAAAAGGCTGGGAAGGGCTGGGAAAGCCATCTTCCGGCTCTCTGGTCAATAATCGCCTTAGGACGTGCTAGCGCAAAACAATGTTTGGTGTCAGTCGGAGAAGCTCTTCATTCGACTTAGAATCCATTTACTCGGATATCCTAATACTCGTGTGAAACCGTTTTTGAGCGGCAAAAAATAGAGTAACAGTCAGTGCCATCACTCGAGTGCAATGCGCTTTCGGGCTTTGATCGACAGAAAGGCTTAAAGGAACTTATGCACAAGAAATGTGAAAAGATGAGTCGAACATTTTCCGATGTGTCATGAATTCCATGTTTGCCGTCGTGCATGCGGGGAGCGCGCGGTGACATCCATCGAACTCTAGAGGACCCTTTTCAAACGATGCATTCGCTGCTCTTGAGTCTATGCAACAACTTTGTTTTGTTATCGAAAAACCGTAAACACGATTCTGGGAATGTTCCAAACACAGGATCGCGCCACGACATAAATTTAATAAGCACACGATAAGGTGGTTGTTGGCAAGTGACCCACGTCCCCATCTGCTTTCATGAAAAGCGCAATGAGCTTTTTTTCAGATCTCAAGGCCAGTAGTGTCTCGGATGAGAGACACTGTTAAAAGAGCGCATAGTATTCTCTTTGTCATTCTTACTCTGACAATTCTTTTCCGACTCCCGATTTTCATAGTGGAACTACAAATCAAGTTTGAACCAATTCTTCTCATCACGAGGAACCCAATTGCCACAGAGGTTTGACCCAGCTCCCTCTGTCTTTTTTGAATAGTCTCTTTCAGTTTCTCTCCATCTACCGCATTGTGTACCATTCCTTCCTGGAACCAATACTCTCCAACATGCTTCCGTTCCTAGCGATGTCCATTTTCAGTCTTCTCACTCTTTGGGAGATTTGCCGCAGTGCTCACTTCCATTACAGTCAGTTCAGCTTCGAAGGAAACGGAATGAAGAAAGTAGCTTCAAGGTAAGTTTGGTTCTAATTTAGTCGCTTAATTATTATTTTCAGCCACCCTTTGAAGAGTTCGGTGCAGAAAAAAGCGGATGCGGCTCGCCAAAAACAAGAGCTCCGCGCGACTATCTCCATCGTCGTCATCATACTGCTCTATCTAATCTTTCATTCGCTCCAGATATATGATGTCGTGAGAAAATGGCAATTGCTTTTTAATCATCAGTGTCCCACGAGGTATCTTCGTAAATTTACTATGGAAAAACTGACAATGTGTGCTTCAGGAGGGACTACCTTCAATCTCACATTGCGACCGTCCTTTCTCTCTTATCGGCCACAGTGGATGCCTTCGTCTTCATCGCTTTCACGAATCGTCTGAGGCAGTACGTACAGATGCTTATTCGAAAGACGTCTCGAACGCTTTCGAACTCCAGTGAACCTCCGCTGAGCCCGAGAACGACGACGACTATTGAAGCAGCACCCCTAACCGGGTCATGCTACCGTTCATATCGACAGGATGGTACATTTGTTTGAACCGATATGAAGGGGTTTCAACTCGAGTCATCTCTCGCTGAATTACGGGAACGGAGCAGGTTTCAAAAGACTTGCGACAAAATCTGAAAGGACACGCTAGTGAACTTGTCCTTAAATTAGGTCGGCATGATTAACCGTTATTAACATTCTGTACCCTATTATTAGTCAAAACGCATTCCCCATTTTGCTTTATCAGTTACACTGATTTTACGAATAAAAGATTAGTTCTCCACCATTGTATATCACACAGTTAGCTTCCGCACACGTTGCAATGTAACTGTGTCTGGAAAGTTTGGTTTATTACCCCGACCTATTCGAAACTAAAAAAGCATTTAAATATTTAAGCCTTCTTGGACATTTCCTTCTCCATTTCGATGAGCTTCTTCACACCGTCGTACATCTGTTTCACGGCTTGATATTCGGAGAGTCCGAGGCGAGCCTTGTTCGAGATATCGTAGATGCCTCCTTCCGATTCGGAATGTTCACCATGAATTCCACGCACCTGGAGATTGAGGCTGTCGGTGATTTCCTACAAAGAACAAATAAGCACTAGTTTGAATAGATCAAACATACCTTGAAATCTTTGCGAGCGGAGACAAGTGGGAGCTTGATGTGGACCGAGGCACGGACAGTGGATCCCAAGTTGGTGGGGCAGAAAGTGAGCCATCCAAGACGGTCATCACGCGAGAAGGGAACCTTCGTCTCAACGGCCTTGACTCCACGGGTCAGGCGGTCCAGAACGGCGCCGACGTCGCTTCCTTCCTGCATGGAGATGATTCGCATGTGGTCTTCCTCGTTCACCCAGATCAGGAAGGTCTTGTTGTTGTTGTGGAAGATTCCGCGTCCCTTAGGCCAATAGTTGCAAGCGTTGGCGTGCTGCAAGTGACGGTCACCCTCCTTGAAGAGGAAATGGTCAGCGATAAGCTTGTTTTGGGTTTCCTTGGTCATTCCAGCAAGAGGGTAGTAGGTTCCCTTCAGTTCCTTGTCGGAGACAGACATAAGGGCGTTGGACACTTTCTTCTCCATGATAAGGTAGTCATCCTGAGTCAGAAGAGGATTGAAAGGATATCCAGCCAACGAACGGCCACAGCGGATGCTAAAACATTAAAAGTCGCAGTGAACAACAAAATCACACGAGATTACCGGGTGGACTTGATGTATTCGCCGTTATCAAGAGGAGGGAATTCGTCGATTTTGTCAGCACCAAGATCAACGGGAGGCTGTTGGTCGGTAGGCTTGAATCCGTGGTATTCCTCGATGATCTTGTCGAACAGAGGAGCGAAGGTCTTGTATGACTCGGCATCAGGAGCGTACACACCGACTCCGGCGTCCAAGTTGAAGACACCAGACTGGATGACGTCGTAGAGCGTGGCTCCCAACTTCGTCTTCTTGTGCTTCAGCTCATCAACGACATCCTTGGTCAAATGCTTCTTCAACAAGGAGTTGCAGTCTGAAGCGTTCTTGAGCTTCTCGTAAGCTTCCTCGATCTTCTTCACGGTGAACGCATCAGCTTCATTGATCTGCATGTTAGTCATGTACACCTCACGGTTCTAAATCAATTACGATTAGAAAATGCATGGAAACGAGTAATTTCGTACGTAGGGATAGAAAAGGTAGAAGGCGGTAGCGCCACCAACGGCAGCAGCAAGCCCTCCAATAACGGTCTTGTTCTTCAAAAACGCGGCCATTTTCCTGAAAGAACCAATGAGGTTATTAAACGAAAAACGAAGCGCTGTACTGATCAGCACGACAGGAACACGGAGCTTCTAATGCATTAAGGGAACATAGAATAAAGTCACCGTTCAGCGCAAATAAAAAGTCTCACGTCCTGTCGGAGGAGAGGCGATGGCATTAGCGACCGACAGGTCGCTCCACTCGACGTGACAACTATGGCGAAATGAAACGCTGTGGCAGCATTCGCTATCGCCTTCTCGCTCTGCGCATTATGCCACTCACTCTAAACCATCGCTGCAACCAATCAGAACGAAGAGAAGCAGCGCAACCAAAATTTCTTCGCCGCTCGCAAAGAAAAACAGAAGCAAACGCTGCTACGTTGTCGCAAAAATCACGTCCGCAGTCGCAACATCGTCCGTCTTCGAATTTTTCATTCGATAAAGGTCAACTGAATACAAAAACATTGGCGAAGCACCGTTGTCTGCTGCAACAGGAGTGAAACAGTGGCCGTATCCAGCAAAGTGGGAACTTTGCATGAACGGGAACGATCCGGCATTTAGCGGTTGCCGACGTGTTGTACATTAATTTAGAGGCATTTTGGTAATCCCGAAATTACGGAATAGGTCACCTCAAGACAACTTAAAAGATTCAAGTCCCCTAGAGCCTCACTCCACCGCACGGAGCAGAACGCATTGTGGTGGCAAAAGTTTGCAAACTGGCATTTGTCGGAGAAACCGTTTGCAAGGTCGAACTTTACTGGTCGTTCGACGGAGGCCTCCGTCTCAACGCTGCAGGATTCGCGGCAGCTAGCGAATTTCGAATTGGATTTGAAACGTTCCTCTAAAGCACCAATCCACGGAAGAGATACATTGTAGATATGCAGTCACTTTTCAAGATTCCCAGTCAAACTGAGAAACTGACAGACATCATCAGTGGAATGCGCATGCCATTGGAAACATCTGTCCTGCAGTGTTTCGAAGATTTCGAACTGTTGAGGAAAAATGTATGCGGGGCATGTTTTCCTCTTTCGTTCGATTTCTCAAACCCGAAGAACTAAACTCAAGTACGCTCAGCGAGCGCGTTTCCTAGCTCACAAATGATGCTAGTGAGCCGCTGATTCAAAGCAGATGTGAAACGACAGACGTCAAGCTCTCTCAGCATGCACTGATAAAGCATTCTTCGTCACGAGAACAGTTGACGTGCACGTATTGTAACCGCTTTTTGGCGGTATGCGTTTTCATGGGGTGCTGGAGAGGGATTTACTTTTGGAACATTTATGCTCAACCGTCACTTATTTACGATGTTTGCCGAAGACAAGTAGAGGGGGCAGCCCGCATGCGATGTGTGACCGTCTATTTGTTTGAAGCCGCTCTTTCTTTATTGATTGAATCACCGCGAGGGAATCATGAATTCATACAAGGTGCGGGGTGGGAATAAGCCGGCACAAGCTGACTAGCGAGTAAGTCCGACCCGTCAAGTTCTAGTGTAACCTTCCTGTACTGATTTGAGTGTTTTGTCAGAACGTTTGAGAATTTGCTTTCATCTGATAACATCGACGCTGTGTGTCTGTTTGCAGTTCTCTGCGTCGTTTCCCCGATCGATGAATACAACACTGGAGAATGAGGCAGGAGTCAAATTCAGCGCCGCCGAACTGCAGCAAGTCACAAAGTTCCTGAACAATTGGAAGCCTCTGGTAACAGACAAATTCTACAATGACTTTCATCGAAAGTCCGAATTTCTTCGACAGCATGAAGAATCACCAGTGGGAATGAATTTGGCCATTAAGAAGGAAGCGATATCAGAAGCTTTGAAACCAGTTTTACTCGCACCCCAACGATTCAATTCTCGCTCTCGCTCTTTGCCAAAGTCCAAATTGAAAACGCTTCCAAGGGGCAATGCTGAACAATTATCTCGTCCAGTGAATATTATTACTCAGCCTCGTAAAGAGCAACTGCCCTTGTCGGATGTTCTGGAAAGGGACCGGGTCAGATTGCAACGTCATGACTGGCGTCCACGATCTGCATCGCAGTCGAGATCTCCTCCGAAGCGTGATCATGGGCGACAGCGTCATTTGACTAATGGTCACTCCAATGGTGGTCCAAAACGACCCGTGGTTTTACCTCAAAACGGGAAAATTGAGCTTCGGGACCTGAGATTCGCCGACCGAAGAACCATTATCAGTCGGCTCGAAAGACTCGTGAGTGAGGGAGTCCCCGCAGGGCAAGGTTTTTCTGCCCAGGCGGTCTCAAAGATAATTAAAGTGTTTAGGAATTGTGAACGATGGCGTCTATTGCTATGCGATCGTTCTCGTACAATCGCTTTTAGGAACGAATGCATTTGCTCGTTTAGCGCTCACCTCGAAAGTTGACTGGGTGAGGTCAATTTTGAAAGCCGGAAAATAATATTTTTTGTTCAGAGGTACAACGCGCCGATTGTAGCTCGATTTATTCAAGCACTACGCCTGCTCTGGATCAACGACCCTTCGTCCAGCGCCGCCATCAAAAATTTACTTTTCAAAGAAGCAGAAATTTATGAAGTGCTGGATGTTACGCGACAACAAGTGAGTCTGACTGACAAGTGCTAATAATACTGCTTTTTAGGATGTCCTTGAATTCATGACGATTTTGATGAATGCGATCTTTGCCGTGAAGCCTTCAGGCAAGTATCCTGATCTCACAGGTGCCAGAATGATCAGAGAACTGTGTACGGGATCTCTTGTGTACACCTCGCAGTGTGCTTCATGTAATTACGAAAGGACTGAAGAAGAAGTCTTCACAAGTTTGTCCCTTCCGCTCTCTCCTGAAACGTAAAGTGAATACAAATTTAGCAGCGACTAAAACAGCAATTCTAGGTTTTACGAAGTGAACATTTACGCCGTTATTGGGAACGAGATCTTTGCGTATGGTTTGCGTTCAAAGGATATTCCAGTCGTGGATGATCTGATAAATTGCCTTGCACAGGACAACCGTGTGAGCAAACAGAACGTGAGACGGCGTGTATTCTATTTGTATTAATTCTCCTTTTAAGTCCGCTGTCATATGCATTTCAAACGAAAAAGTCGTTGTCTACCGTTCAGACCAAGCAATTAGTCCAGCGACGGCATCCAGTCTGCACACTGTGGTCCAGCTCCGCAACATACACTTTAATTATAGCCATCTGAATACGGTGGTGTTTGTACAAGGCAGCAGGTGACAATTGTGTTTCGTCCTATCTTTAAAATCTTTTTGCAGCTTTTCTCCACCGTTTGTCTGTAACGTCAACCTCACGTCGTCGTGTCCCGTTTTGTGGAACAGCATTATGAAAAGTGTCTTCAGCGAAGAACGACCACTTCCGAAACCAGGAGATCTACTTATCAAAATTGCGAATTCCAGCGGCACGTTTGATAACTTCGCTGTTGTGGGGTCATCTGATATAGCTCCAATCGTAAAGTAACAGGGAGTTCGTTTGCTTTGACCTAACTAAAGATTTTTTCCAGATCAAACTCGTTTTGGCCAGCGCACTGCAACGTGCCTTTTATTGTCCTGAAGATTGACTTGTGAGTGGTTTCTAATGCAGGCAAACAATTTTGATTGTTTTAGACGATTTTTGCAAAAGCGCTTTGTTGTAAAAAGCAGGCCTGAACATCGACATGATTCGTTTGCGGCCAACATGGGACCTTTGGTGGACAGGCTTCTCACGGTAGTTGAGTCATTGCGGTAGCATTTCAATGATCCGACATTATAGAATTATTTCACGGAGGAATGCGTGTCCTTCGCTTGCAGACTGTGTTCCGGCAACAAGTTAAGACGTTCAGTACATCTGAAGAAATGCCCGCCGGTCCTTTTTCTGCATTTGAATCGTTTTGCTCAGGTAGCGCTACTTTTGTCGAGCAGTTAAGCTGAGTTCACAAATCCCCATTCAGAATCTATTTACTACGGTCAAACTGAAAAACAAAATACGAATACCTCGAGATCTTTTGGATATGGCTCCTTACTTCAAAGTCCAACGGGGTGGTCTTCCCACCAAGTACGGATTCTCTCCACCATTCTCCCTTTTAATCCCTCTTTCAGGTACCAGCTCTCAGCCGTAATCTGCCACCTAGGAGACACTGTTTCCAGCGGCCACTACCAATGTTTTCGCAGAAACCCCGTCACAGGGACCTGGTCCCTTTTCAGCGATTCTCAAGTTTTCCAACACCTGTTTCCCGACTACCTCACAAGTGCTTCTGCATACCTGCTGATTTATGAAAAGCATTCCGCAGACTCCGTTCCGGGCCGCAGTCACTGGTTCCGAAACTTGAATGCGGTGGAACTCGCAGATTCGATCTCAAAACTGCAACTTTATGGACCCTGTTGATACCACGAAATTCCTATATTATTCATTATGTTATGACACGAGCGGGTTGTTTTCATTTTTGCTATTTAATTTGGCGTTTACTTAAAAATCGTTGTCAAGATTTGTTTTGAAAGGCCGTCAGCATAGTCTGAAATTGGCGAGAAAACGTGATTTACTGGAAAAGAGGAAAGAATGACAAAGTACGTCTTATAAGACAAGTGCATAAAAAGTGGACACCCAAGAAACGATGAAGTATGTGCCTCTGAAGAAGTTTACGCTCACGTCGAGTACGTTCGAGTGTCAAAAGGGCCACTCTGGCGACGAAGTTTAAGAGTAAACTGGAACTTCTCATTCATGTAAAGAGCCCTGGATCTCTGGTCCGGATAACTTTTCACTTGGCTTTATTTACAAACAGCGTTACCCGAATAACTTAACATATGTTTCACTTTTTAAGCGTCATCGTTGTTGAGAACAATGGAAGTAGCGTGGCAAATAGTGTTGGCCATGGGCATGTATGTGGCGGATCTCGGAGTATGTGTGTTTTCTTTTGGAATTCCTTGAATTTCCTTTGAACCTCCTCCGCTCGATCGCCGAGTGCTACCAGTACGCTTTTTTGACGACTTTTTCACCACTTTGCTTTTGGTGAGACGATCTCGGACGCACGCGAAGACTTGCCGAAGGTCGCTGAAACTATCGCCGTTAGCAAATATGAAACTAATCAATGAGTCGCTTACGAAAGTCCGGCTGCTTGGAACATGAGGGAGAACTGATGCCGGAAGTTGTGGTTGAAAAACGCGTAACTGACGGGGTTTAAGCAAGCTGATCCCATTGCGAAGACATGACAGAGGGCAAACGTGGGTACTGAAAAGCGCTTGACCCAGCCAAAAGTGTTGACCAAGTGGAACACATTTAGTGGAAGCCACGCGATTGCGAAGACGCCGACGACGCAGCCGAGAAGGAGATGAGTTCGTCGTTGCCGTTCCACGACTGACCTGAATATACGAAAAGTGAGAGTAGAGTGTTTTGAATCTGAAGACTCACCGTCGTCTCTGGCTGGCTACGGCACTGTGCACGAACGGCGAGTTCTTCCCGGCCAGACGCATCTGCATTCGGTGCGCGATTCGTGAGTAGACGAACACGATGGAACAGAGAGGAAGCGCGTACTGGGTGAAAAGAACGGCGATCGTGTAGGTTTCTTTGTTGATTGGCATCTGCAAACCCGCTCCGCAATTATTGTTGATTTGGGCTCATCACTCACATTTTGCCAGATCTCGTTTTGCTCGTGACAAATCTGCAGGGAGATGCCGCAAGTCACATCCTCGAAGATTACATTCAGATCTGAGGCAATGAGAAGGGGCAAGGCAAAAACTATGGAAATCAACCAAATGAGGACGAAAAAGATGAGCGATAGGTTGTGCTGTCGATCCCTCTTTGTAGGGAATATAACCAAAACGTAGCTGAAAACAAATAGCTAAGTTGATGGAAGCATTCTGGGTTTCAGTTGTACCGGTCAAGAGCGATCGCAGCAATGGAAAACGTGGAGAGGAAGATGTTGAATCCTTCCAGCGAACCCACAATTTTGCAGAAAGTTGTTCCAAAGGGCCAAAACGTGTAGAGAACCGTGTACAAAGTGATCGGAGCTGTCACCGTGCAGATGAAGAAGTCGGAGAGCGCCAGGTTGACAATGAAAAAGTTCCGGGTTGTCCGCATTTGTGGATTCCGGATGACTGCCAGAATCGTCAAAGCGTTGCCCGCGGCACCAAACGTGATGACGAAGAAATAAGCAATTGTTATGGCATAACCGAGCTGAAATTAAGTGGCCATCTAGGATACGGTTCGGAACCTCGTGCACTCACCTCCACTGAAGAGTACTCGGTTCCGTTGAGAACCATGTCGTCTCTGAAGTAGTTGTTAATGCTCGAGAAGAGCCGACGCCACTGTTGACAACTCTTCTCCTGTAGCGTCTCGTTACTCATTTTCTGGAAAGAAAACACACGCGTTGAAGAAGGACTGGATTCGAGGACACATTAATGAAGAAGAGAACAACTCAGGCGGCGGCCGCGACTTTATTTAGACTCAAAGTATCCCTGTGCATTAGCCCTCTCTTCCATCCGCTCCTCGGCTAGCATAATACTCTAACGACCAATAGGTGCTACGCGTTATGTTTTCGGAAATTCGGTCCCGGTGAAAACAATGGCGTCGAAGGGAATGGAATCTACACGCCGACAGGAAATGGAACGAAATGGGAGCGAGAGGGTGCTACATACTGAAATGGGATGAAGCGAGCATCGATTCGAGTGGGATATACTGTAATAAAGGTAATAAAGAGAAAGGAAGGCACTTTTCTAAGGGCGAAGAGGGTGAAAGACGGGAGCTCACTTAAATTATTAGAATATTCGCTGCTCCTACGCTGTGCGGACATCCTCCGGCCCGCGTACGGCCACTCCGACTCCTCATTTTAATAACGGGCCATACCATAAACAAACGGCTGACGCCGAAAGTGCCGGATGGGTTTCAGAGAAACACCTCGTTTCAAAAAGACAATTATTATGCGGTACAACTTAATTCCAATGTTTGCCGGATGCCGAGCGATCAGCGACAAGGGGCAGAATAAGTTTGGCACACTGAAGATGTGCTGAGGGGAACTCTGAAGGGCGAGAGTTTCAATTGAGGCAAAGCGGAATTTCCCGTCATAGACGGCAGAATGCTGCACAAAGTCTGTAAATTGAACAGCGCTATCACCGGACTCACTTGATTTATTGACAGATGAAGCAAGATAATTGAATTGAGAGGAAGACCTAAGCGAGAAGGGCCTGGAAGAGAAACTAGGAGAGGCATGCAACAGAGAGTCCAAATTCAGGGAGACATGCTTAACCAGACCTTACTGTGCGCGAGGACTAGCGTCTGCAGGTGCAGTGTTGTTGACTCCAGGGTTCTCGGATGTTGAGAAAGCCCTCCATCTACACCACCACATCTGTGAAGTGCGCGAGACAGGAGCGGAAAGAGGAACAATAATGACCACATGCTGGGAGAAGGGAGGCACATAGTGATTGCTTCGAGGAAAGAGTTGCCGAGATCAACAAGATAAGTGGAGGTTAAGTTCGCTTTTTCGTTTCAGGCGCGCCATCGGCTGCACCGATGCTGTCATTAAAGTTTGATTGGCTTAGTTTGCAACCTCGGTAGTTTGCTGACCTCTCGCGCGACCTCCATCAGCCGCTACTTAAGGGTGTCGTCATTACGCGATCACTCGAGTTGCGAGCCGCGAGACCTTATCAGAAAATGCTAATTATACGCCGAAGTCAATTTTTTTGTCATTTTGAAACTCAACAACAGCCATTTGGACAATAAACAGAAGCCACTACGTCAACACTCGGTCAGCTTCTCCAGAAGACGAATATAGATCAGCCAAAATTTTCGCGGTTTCGTCCCTCTTATCACGTTCTCATTAGGAGACGCGAGTCACACACAATCAACAAATGTGCGCTTACACAAGGAATCGCGTCCAATCAAACCACTTTGTTATCTACAACTTCCTAAAAACGACATTTAGAAACGTGGTGATTTTCCTTGTGGTGAGAAAGACAGTGATCGCCTCAATAATATCTTCATGCTCCTTGCCGACATTTCATGCAGGCCTAAAGAATCTCCGATGCTGGGATATTCGCTTTTAACCCGCTTCTACGCGACTTAAAAGCTTGCATTGGGGGAGAACGCATTTGTTGATGAATATGATGTGGGAGTGAGAATGTGCTCCTGCCCCACATAAGGCCAAAAAGTGCGCTATAGTTACGCAATAAGGATATGCTGTAAGTAAGCTCAGGGGAATTACTGATCGTTTTCCTTGTGAAAGTGAATTTTAGGCGCAACCGTCTAATGGGCCACGACATCTACTTCGCGTCTAAGGGACTGGTGAGAAGTCGACAACAACGCCCGGGCAGTTGAAAATTGCAGAGGTAAAAAAAATTTCCGCATTTTTCAATTGTGCCTGGCTATAAGGAACCGCTGCAGGATTGCATACTGGAAAGGAGCACAGAAAATTGTCGTGGGCGAACTGTTTGGGAATAGTGGCCGGGAGCACGTCCAGTCATGAGCACGCTTGGAGACAAGGTAATTCTTGGACAGTCGGCCGAACGAAGACAACAATTCCTTTATTCCACTCGAGCAATGTGTTTCAGGACCGAATCGGATTGCTTTAGGCGCGGAACCACCAGTGCCGAAATGTTCACAGATGACTTCACATAAAGCGTATTACTGCTGAAGGTGCTTATGAATTCAAGGACATCACATTGTTCACACTACGTGGGCATCTCATTCGAGCATGGGCGTAAAATAAAAGTAGCAAGCTGAACTTTGGGTACACGAGCGTAGAATAACGGCACTGGTCTCAGCTACCGTATATCGCATAGCTGCTGAAACCCTTTGCAAAAACAGAACGTGTTGTCCATTTTATTTAAATCTGTGACCGCGAAAGGTGAAGTCTGTCGGTGAAACAAACAACTTTTCTCGCGTACAACAGCGCTTGGGAAACGTCTGTGCGGGTATGAAAGCATATTCTAATACAAGTCGGGGGAGGAGCCGGGAGCGATTTACTGATCTTCGCGCGAGGGCTCCCTCTCTACCCACAAGTCTAGCGTTTGAACAAAGGAAATCGAGAAGGGTTTCTCTGAAACAAGCAAAGAAAGAAAAACAAGGTGAGTTTTGAAAAGCGGGAAAGTTGGGAGAGGCTGGAGCCACTCAAGATCTGGTCCTTCTCAAGGACTAGAGCCATTCTCCCTTGTGCCACTCTTAACACTAATATATTCGATTAGCCTTTTTGGAAGTTAAGCCCCCTCCCCCTACTGGGAGCCAAAAAGGTTTGCCAAACGTAAAAAAAGCTGTAGAAGGAAAGAGATTCTGGCGAGAGAAGGAGACAACTGTATCCGAAAACGAAACCAAATGGAAGAGGACGGCGCGGCAACGCACTTTAAAAAGGGTTTGAACGGCCGTCGAGACCTCTAGCAGGAACAGAAGCGGATGACTGATTGTTAATGAGGACTTTTCCACGGCGAAAAATTATTTTCAATTAGGAATAAAGGCCTGCCGGTTGTAAGCAAAAAGTTCGAAGACGAGCAGATAATCAGGCGGACACCGATGTATGCAATGTTAATGAGATTCGGAAAATACAACAGAAAGAGCCCATGCAGATGTACTTGGCCGGGACATCGTCCACACTCTCGACGACGACGAGGATGCTACACGAACTGACGCGAAGTGGAGGGCTGGTTGAGACTGGTTGGGACTGCTTGGCAACATCACTTTAGGAAATGATGAAGCGACCTAGATTTATCACATGTCCTCTATGTGGAATAGGGGACGACAAGAGCAAGAAAAAATAAAGGAAGATCAAGCCAGTTTGGAACGGAACGTTCCCTTTGGAAAATGAAAAATCGGGAGAACACGTCGCCGATGAGTCGTCCGCCGCTTCGGAAAATGTTGCGCAGCGCTTGTTGGATGTTTCTTCGTCGTCTTCATTTCCGACGTCCCACATCACAAGTCTAGGCTCAATCAGATTTGACTCCGCGAATCAGCTGTCGATCAGACCAAATTTAATTAGATGCCCGTTCCCTTTTCGGTGTATATCTGATAAATATTTGACTCATTAATTAATAGAACGGCGCGCTTCAAACCGATGTTAATGGAATCGACACAATTTAAGAAGTGCTGGTGAAATGCACGAAAATGGTTTCGTAAAAGTAAAAGTGCAAAGCCGAAATCTGAGACCATTAGCCCGAGAAAGGATAGGCTCCTTCAAGTGGCCGAAACATTAATACACATCGTTTCATATGTTATGGCATAATTAAGCTAGAGATGGGGACGGATGGATGTCGATTCCTCTTCCAATTCCCTTTCTGACAATCACGGCATTTTCCGATTACACAAAATAGTCGCGGCTCGTGTCAAACTGAGCATGAAGTTGTCAACGCCATATGGGAATAATGTACAGCTAAGGGGCAGAACCGACTACAGATGCTAGCGGACGAAGAATGGGTTCGCTCGTGGCACACCCATGACGCCGGCGACGGTCTTCGGCTCATTTATGACGCTTAAAAAACTAAAATTGAAGCGAAAATTAAGAACATGAAAGTCTTTTATTCGCAAAAAACAGTGAGTGCTTTTAATTAATGTGCGTTTAGGCCGGGTGACAATAGATTCATTGCCGCTATTGTCGCCTCCTCCTTCTTCTTAATGCGTTCGGAAATCTCAAAGGAAACGGCTGGCAAACAGTGAGGAAAAGGATAAACCCATCCGCGGACACACCAAATCAAATAGGCCAAACTCTTCGACACTCATCTTCCTCCCGCCGACTTTTTCTCTCCTCTCGCACTCACGTGTAGAGAAGATGTCAGCTGAAAGGTTCGTCCTGTCGCTGTCTAATTCTGTTATCCACTCAACACAGCTTTCCTTATCCATAAATCCAATCTTAGTTGTGGCTGAAACGCCCATAGGTCAGCTTCGGTTTTCCTCCCTTTTCTTCCACTCATCCACTCGGCTCCTTAACGACGTCTGCCGTCTTCTCCTCGCCACGCCGCGCCACACAATAACATTCTTATCTACTTTAGATGTTGTTTGCAACATCCGAAAACCGATGAACACGGGTACAGTATGGAGATAAGTCGGAATGATCCTGGAAATCCGCGATTCCGTTGTCAAGCTGGCTGGACTGAAAAACAATCCCTTTTAATCAGAATTAGTCACGTGCAGGCTGGCGTGGTGGATTCAGGGACTTGACACCTTTTTGCAAGAAATTGACTCTCCTCTTCCACTTGTCGCCTTTTGAGGCTTCTCCTAGACCATTAAGCTGCCTGTTTGTGCACTGTTCTCAAGTGATGTCAAAAGAGGTGACAATATTTTCGTATCAGCGACAAGAATCCTTGATGCTCCCAAAAAATTGACAGGGAAGGCACTTTTCAAGTGCGCTGGAACGACGCTGATTCAATATGAGGAGAAACCGCGACTCTCAAGCAGAGACCCGTCAGGATGTGCCAGCTGTTCAAGCTGTGCCAAAGAGTACCCCCTTTTTGACAATTGTTAACATTTCGCAGCAAAAGGGGAACGCCAGTGAACGTGAATGCGAAAGATTGTCAGCGATATGCCTCAGTGCACCTACTCGCGCATCGGGATGACTCGATAGCGCGTCTAGGTTGCGCGGACGCATGCACAGGGATACGAGAATGAACAGGCGGATCATATGTAGACCGATCGACAACCGTCCCATATACTTTTGTAGTAATTTGCAATTGTTCGCGGTCACCTACTGACGCTGCATCGCTGGATCAACGTGCGCCTGCAAGTCAATCCCAACGTCTGCCTGACGCCCATCCACAGCCGGATCCGGCCAGCTAACGGTCCGATGTTCCTACCCGACCGGATCCAGCTGGCCATCCCGTTCCCTTCCGCGATTTTGCTCTTGCTCATTTTTGCCGCATTCCCCGCTTTGTCCTGCGAGTTCCTGGCGCCCTCGGAGGTCAAGAATTTGAATTGTAAGACCCGGCTGCAACTCTTTCGACTGATTGTTTCGTATTTTGCAGCTGATGACCTGAAGGCCTACAGAAACTATTTGAACTCGCTGCTGAACAACGTTGAAAAAACATTGAAAAGGCGACAAAAACGATTTGCTCCGGTCTCGGCGTCGCTGCCTAACCGTCAATCGGCATTTTTTCTGGAACGCATAGGTGCGCTCCGGTTAAGTCATCACCCCCCACGAACATTTTCCGAGTCGACAAAAAGTTTGAAGAACGACGCCGGAATCAAGCAGAACAACGCTATCGTAAGTTTGCTCCCCAAAGTGCATTTCTTTATAAAGAACTCATTCTGACAATTTTTGACCCATTGGACCTTGTCGCTGCTGTTCTATTGTTGGACGGTGGACCTTTGTTTTTCGGTGGATTAGGCGTGATGTTAGCGCAAAACGGAAGTTACTGCATTTATAAACGATTAACGTTTGAATGCGTCCGCTGCATCAGACTAGTTGAGCGTGTAACAAACATTGATTGTTGTTGTTTTAGAGGAACCACACGGCCGAGGAATGCAGACAATTATCGCAAAGTGAGCTGGTGACGAAGTTGAAGGAAAAGGGAACGTATAATCCAGACCTTATGGCGTGGGATCTCTCGGGAGTCATTCGCTTCCTTGATCGCTCCATCGTTGACCAATACGAGGTATACCGAACGTGGAGCGGAGCGCCTTTACTCACCCTGATTAGTACACATGTTTCTTTAGTGGCAGTCGAAGTCTAAGGAAAGCAATGAACAATCACTGGCCCGAAACGTGGAGGCGCTGGAAAAGATCCTCGGGGAGCTGAACTTGCAGTGCAACGTCCGACAGCCGACGGTCATTTCGAGATTGCAAAACTTGACTATGTGAGCTACCGTAGTCCCCTTAAAGTCCATTTTCTCAATCGCAACTGAGATTTGTGTTTAGTTCAGAACCGCGGCGGTCAGTGCAGTCCCCCTCCATCCGAATGAGCGAAGAGGAGCTTCGTGTGAAGCGTAGTGCTCTGGCCGATGAACTCCTGCACGACACGATCAAAAATGCGTTGCCGAAGAAACAAAAGATAATCGGTAATTGAGGAAAACCAAAAAATAGAACCATTTGTAGCTGAGTCATAACTTGGAAAGATGACGTTTGGGAAACCTTGCTTAGAATAGCCACAAAAACAGGAAACCTTGCGAAAAAGTTTTGTTGTCTTGCAGTGACGTTCGGAGATTTGTTAAAATTTACCGGAATGAAGACGTAAATCGTAAGGCATAAAACACGTTTCATTAAGCTAATGGCCGTTTGGGGCAGAATGGACTAATGCGTAGGAAATATGTGTGCATAGGCACATTTATGCGCTTAAACGCACTAAAAATTTCTCCTTGAGAGGCAGTCAAGACTCTAGGAAAAACAGCGCTCCACGTATTCACGTAAGACAAATAGAAAAGCTATTGAGGCCTAGTGCACCAAAGGCCCAAAAACAAAAGAGACCTGGGCCCTATTTGATTTCTGGGAAACGTTAGGCGTTGTTTATGTTTGCTTTGGCAAAGCCCAATCATCGTTAACCCGGGCGAAGCACAATCCTGGTGTTGCCCTTTTGTATACGTCCGTCGCGTTTCAGGAGACGTCCATGTGGTGCCGTTCGGATGTGACAAACGTGGTAAAGAGGAAGACGGCTACCTCCGACTTTGCGGTGCGTGCCAAGCGATCCGGAAGCTCCCGGATACATTCTTCCCTCCATTCATCAACGAGGTGATGTGCGATGAGGACAAAGCCTGTCTTTACTTCTACGACTACCGTAACTGCGCTATAGTCTCCTTCCGAACTGAACCGTTTTCTTGCAGCTCATGGAAAGTGTAAACAGAAACACATGAACTTCGTCGTGCTCAAGAACATCGGAACACAGAAGTGCGAAATTTGGCAGAAGTTTAATTTGAATGTTCGTGTTTCGTGCGAATGCTTCGTCGGTATTATGTTCCTTGGCCTTATTCACCCGATGATTTTCCTCTTTCCAGATGAGATGTCCTTCTTCGCCAAATACGTCTAAAGAAAACCCACTAGGAGCTGTTTCGTGATAATATCGGACTCAGGGATTTCTCTCGTATAATTAGGAACAACTGTCGATATTTGTAAATAATTAAGAAAATGCAAATGCTATTTATCATCGGAATAAAAAATTATAAAGCAAGCTGGAGAGAATCAGTTAACTGGGCAGACTTTCTTGTTGACGTCACCGAATGCTGAGAGTTCGGAGACCTTGATGGCGTTCTTCCGATGACGCGTATTCTTTCCGATGTTCAGAATACGAACACAGCCAACGAAAGGTTCGGTTGTCTCAAGGCCCTTGGGGCGGACGCCCTTCGGGAAGCCACCAAGGTACAGAGGATCGTTGGTGTTAGTCTCGAGCTTCGTCTTCTTCGAAATGATGTGCAAGTTGCTCTTTCCGTCGACGTTCAGTGTGAGCAGGTTCTTCTTCTTGTAGAACTGAATGCAATCATGCGAAAATCTTGAGAGGAAACTTATGAATCTACCTTGATCAAATGCCAGTGGCCGTCGCACAGCATGTTGTCAGCGGCCGGAGTATGAGTGACTGACTCGATACCGGCTCCGTTGTCTACTGAGAACTTCACAGATCCGTTGACAAGTTGGAGATTTAGGAACTCCAACACTCCCACTGTGAGAAGGACACCATTTTTGGTGCGAGGCTTCACCTCCATCTCCAGATTGAACGTGCTTCCGACGGTCAAATGGGGAAGCAGAGTGACGTATCCGCCGTCTTTGCCAAACGAAATTCCGTCCTCCAAGTAGGTGTTGCACGACACAGTTCCGAAGTCCTTGAAGCCGTCATCGACGTCGTTGTCATTCAGCTTGAAGTTGCGCATGCATCCAGCAAATTGCGATTTGCCACCCTAAAACATTTTTTGTAAACTAGACTCAAGGAGAAGAACGTACCGGAATCATCTTGCTGGCAAACGGAAGAAGGCTGGAAGGAAGCCCTCCAACGTACACGGACGATTCCAGACTGATGGAGTAACTGCCATCGGCAGCCTTTCCATTGTCTTCCAAAACGTTGTCAACGTACAGGGTTCCGGACATTCCTTCACACTCCACCCGAATGGTGTGCCATTCATCATCCAAAAGGCTTCGGTTGCTGGTAAGCACCACCTTTGAATTTCCGGCGCTGTATGTGAAGTTCACATATCCGTTAACGAGGTAAACGGTCATGAAGTCGGTGTGCTTATCGTTTGTGGCAAACATGATGATTCCATTGGCTGCCGTCGGTCGAATTTCGGCTGTGAAGCTGCTGAAACAGGTACTTGTTTTGTTTAAGCGAAAAGAAAGAAAGTGGAAATGTTTAAGTGATTTAAATAGACTTACGTGTGGCCGGAGAATTCCTGTAGCGGAATTTCGATGCGCGAATTGGCGGAGAGTCCGAACCGGATTCCAGTAGAATCTTCGCGTTCTCCAAGGGGTATGGGTTGGAGACCGCAGGATCCGGGCGCTCGTGTGTTCGCCTTCACCTTCTTGGGTACGGGCGTAGTCGTCAAAGAAGCCTTGGCTTCGTCGCTTTGGTCGTCCTCAGTTGGGGTACTTCTCGGCTTCGTGGTGGTGCTTTCGGTACCTTCAACCGTAGTCACCGTGTCGCTGAGAGAGCATCCAGTGCGTCTAACTTCTTTGATTGCCGCTTTGGAGAAATCGAGAAGTTGTCCGTTGAGCGTAACGTCCCCGATACAACCAGTAAAGAACCCGTTGGAGTCAGCATGGCGACCAAACGAAACGGTGCAATTTTCTTCACCGATTTCCAATTCAGGCAATTCTTTGGCGGTGCTGTACAGATCGTCGATATCGAGACGGATTCGCCTTTGTGTCCTGGAGATGGTCAAGTAATGCCAGTTTCCATCGGAGGCTGAAGAGAGCTCCGTCTTGAGAATAGGTTCTTCTCCGTTAGCTTCAACAATCACGTGACCGTCGTCCAACAAAATGCGTAGGACTTCCTGAATGACAAGAATTAGTTTAAATATTGGTGACGAGCAAAAATACCGTATCCTCGTGAGCGATGGACGCAATCATGGCCTTTTGTTCGTGGGTTTTGTAGCGGAGAGTAAGATCGACTGTGGCTCCAACCGAGATGCCCTCAAACTGGGCGCTAGCTCTCTCGGACAAGAATGAGGCTACGCGCACAATCTTGTTAGGACAAGACTTTTGCGTTCCCTTCGACATAACCGCTTTGTTGAGCCTGACATACTTCGATTCCAGTTTCAGATTTTTAAGACAGCCGTTGAACGGCTCGACCGCAAAGTTTCTAAAAATCGGAGCGACTGTGAATTAAATCATAGAAAATAGAACTAACGGTTGAACTGAAGAAGGAAGTCCTCCAAGGTAGAAAGAGTCTGAAACGGCCATCTCGAACATCGTTCCCGGTGATTCTCCGTCGACGTGATCAGTGCCATCGATCTCCAGCTTCGCGTGACGTTCATTGCGATGAACTTGAATGGTATGCCACTTTCCGTTGTTGTAGTCGCCTTGGCCGCTTTCCATCTTTTCCAGTCCGGATCCCACATCAAACGTCAAAGTGACATGTCCTCCAACCAGCTCCAAGGCCATGTAATCGCGCTAAAATAAAAAGTAAAAATTACTGGTCGTGAGTCTCTAGCGTACGTCTTTGCCAATGTAGAACAGAAGACCGTCTGGGGAGTATGTCAGGAACGAAAGCAGGAAGATAGTTTTCTTTCGGGGGTTCCAAGGGCCCAAACTGTGAACCATGTAGCCGTTTCCGTCAAAGCTCACTCCTGCAATAGGTTGGTTAAATTAATCATTCTTCTATTAAATTGTACCGTTTTCATCGCTGAATTCTGAATCCATTAACGGACGAGCGAATGCTCCGTTCACATTCTTTGCGCCTCCGTCAACAATGTTCCAGAGTCCGATGGATTCGTCATTGAGACGCAGGTCTTCAATATCTCCGGAGTAGTGTCGGTTTCTGACTTCGGGAGAAATCCGTGACGATTCGGGGACTCCACCAAGGAAGAGCCGACTGACGGACTGGTGCAAATTGAGCACCGATTTTGAACCAGGATCCGTCTCCTTCTTCTCTTCGGCGATTTCTTCGCTTCCAGGCTTCGTCACACGGAATGTCGCCAGTTTGCCCATCCGTTCTACAGTAACCTCGCGCCACTGGTTGTCGCTGACGGGTTGATCGAGTTGAATTGTCATCGGGGATTCGCCGAGATCAATAGTTAACTTGGGACGAGAATTCTCCAGCTCCACAGCAATGAAGTCGTTGGTGGGAACTGCTCGATTTCCACTGCCGGCTTCGTTTCCAAGGAAGAACAAGAGTCCATTTTGATCTTGAGTTCTGAAGAAGAATTGCGCCTTTGTGAACGAAGCAGCGCGAGTGATACGGCTCGGCAGTTTTGGCTCGAGGCTGCTGCCGGGTCCAAAGGAAGCGCCAAGCTTGATCTTGTTGGCCATGTCTCGGGCTACAGCGATCTTCTCCCGCAGAGCGGTCAGCTTTTCGCGGAAACTTTCGATGCTTGATAGAACGTTGGAAGATTCAGTTTTCAGGTTTTTGAACTCTTCCAGGAGGGAAGGAGTCGAGTTGGCGGCTTGCTCAATTTGTAAGCGGGCAGCCTGTACAAGCTGATTTGTGGTTACCACTTGTTCGGCAGTTCCCATAGAGTCGTTATACAGCTTCTCCACCGACGGCGCAATAGTCTCCATTTTATTGTTGACGTCGTGGCACCGGTTGATGGTTTCTTCAACGTCATCCGAAAACGAAGATGCATTCTGCAATTAGTTTAATGAAATAAGCTGAGTTCCCTAGCACAATACCTCAATGTCCATGTTCTTGATGGCTTTTTGAACATTTTCCATGACGCCGGCAAACTCTTTCTGGTTTTCGTCCAGCTTGGCTCTGTCCGCGGTAAGATCCTTGTGCTGCGTCACCAGTTTGTTCATCACATTCTGGCGAAGTTCGCTGGAATTTCGGAGAAGTTCCGCAGACTGTTCAAGAGCGGCCTTAGAGTCAGCTTTCTGAATTGTGCCGATTAAAGATAAATATTGCCAAAAATGAATAATTTACCTGCCCACTCGAAGCTTCCTGTGCCGACTTGGCGTTGTCCAAAGCTTGCAAAGCTTTCTCGTTAGCGGTGTTGATCTTTTCAAGCAGATTGTCATAAGCACGAGCCGCATCGACTCCTTTTTGGGCTTGCTGTCGAGTTGCTCCAAAGAGTTGTTCAAGTTCATGGGATTCTTTTTCAAGGTTGTAAGTCTTATCGAAGAATTTGGTCTGTAAATTGAATATTGGAAGTGGAATCAATCAAGTGGAATCAACCTCTTCCGCATTTCGACGCATGCGGTGTCCTTTTTCGACTTTCTCCTCGAACTTGGCAGAAACCTCGGCGAGTTGATCCAGAAACTCTGTTATAGTCTCATTATGAACCTTGATGTCGTTGAGCCACTTGTTCATCGCTTGTGTGTTGTTCTTGGTCCTCTCCAGAGAGCTTGCGGCGCTGTCTTTCTTCTCGCCTTCAAACTCAACGGCCTTGATAGACTGCGCTCTCATCTTCGTGCCTTCAAGTCGCCTCTCAAGTTCACTCAAGGCCCGATCCTCGTCATGGAGCCTCTTGGTGGTGTCAAGGGCGAATTCCGTCATGTAGGTGTTGTTCTTCTTTGCGTCGGCGAGCGAGTTCTTGTTGGCAACGGTCTGGTTCTTCAAGAGTTCAATGCGCACTTGGAGAAGAGTCGAGTTCGCATAAGCTTGAGCGATCTTCTCCTCAGAAGCGGTGTCATTTCCGGTGTCCATCATCAGTTCCAAAAGCATCTGTGCGTCGTTGGTCCACCTTTCGCGGTCGGGAAGTTCTGAATCCTTTGACAAGGAGGCAACCAGATCTTTCAACGCATTTACGGCATCGTTCGCCAAAAGTGTCTTGTCGTAGGCATCCAGACGCTGGCTTTCAGTGTCATCAAGAATCCCGCTGAGTTTGTTGTGATGCTCGTTGGCTTGTTCCAAGCTTCTGTTCCAGCGAATGACGATAGCCGGAGCTTCAATGACAACTTCGGACACATTAGAAGAGACGTTAGCAAAGTCGAATTCGTCTTCCGAAGACATTGCGTTTCCGAGCTCATTCTATAAAGATTGTTTATAAACCACAATTTAACCAACGTACCTCATAATCTTCAATACGGTTTTCAATTCGCTTGGCGCGCGCTCCGGTGACCGCAGTAGTCGAGATGTTTCCGACTGATGCATTGCCTACCGTAATCTGAACGTCCAACTGGTCCAAACTGTCCTTCAATGAGAAGACGCATTCAACACAGTCTGAAAATTGAAAAATGAGTCCAGAAACGAAGAAGGTAACATACATCGACATCCAAAAGTTGGGATTCTCAAGTAATCGGCAACACACATGTCGCAACGCGGACCTGTGGCGCCTTCCTGACAATGGCACTGTCCAGTGTACACATCGCATACAGTTCCCATCGACAAGTCCGACTCGCAGTCGCACTTCTGGCATCCATTCGGTCCGTAGTTCCAGTAACCAGGTAAACACTGGTCACACTTGGGTCCAGTTGCACCAGGCATGCACTCACATTGGCCAGTTTCCAGGTCACATTGACCGCTCATCGAGGCGACCCCACATTCGCACATGCGACATCCGTAGCACTCGTTGAATCCCCAAGCATTCTCCTTAATGAAAGATATAGAATAGATTTTCAACCAGAAAGGACTTACCACGCAGCGATCACAACTAGCTCCTTCAACGAGTGGATGACATCTGCACTCACCGCTCTCGTTGTCACATTCAGCGCTTCCACACTTGTTGCAAGCACATTCCGTACAATTCTTGGCTTCGATGGCGTCGCCAAAGTACCACTGAGCGCAGAATTCGCAGTGACGTCCATCAGTGTTGTTCTCGCACAAGTCGCAGTAGCCACTTTGAGGGTGACACGCTCCGTATCTCGTCAGGTCGTTGTTGTTGTTGCAGAAGCACTGCTCGCAGGATCCACCGCGACGAAGTGGTTCCCCGAAAAATCCGGGAGCACACTGGTCGCACCGCTCAGAAGCATACCCTTCTTTGCAGTTGCAAGACAGCAAAATTCCACGCTCGTTGACCTCACAAGACTTGGCGAAGTTGTTGGTTGGAGTTCCGTAGGGGCACTCGCATGGAAGACAGGAGTGAGGAGTTCTCTTTGTAGCATTTCCGTAGAATCCTTCCTTACAGAGCTCACAGTGTTCGCCTTCGGTGTTGTGCATGCAACTGGAGCAGATTCCGGTGTCCGGATCACAGCTTCCAGAGTGATCATTGCAGTCACAGGGCACGCAAGATCCCAAGAAACGGCCAGACTTGACTCGGTAGTATCCAGGAGCGCAGTGTTGACAAGATGGTCCCGTGTATGGGGCTGGACACTGGCACATTTCGACAGCAGTCGCAGTGACAAAGTTCTGAAACAACGCGTTGAATATTGATTATCTAGTGTAGTATAATTTTACCTGGGCAGCGTCTTCCTTGGCCTCTTCCATTTCAAACTGTTCGATGAGAGCGGCAGAAGGCCGTTCGTAGTAGGAAACCTTGATTTGAATCTTTTCCAACTTGAACAGAACCATCATGAGATCGGCTCTCGTGGCGGGTAGTCCGTTGGTCAGGAGCCAGTGTTCGGGGAGCAGTTCAACCGACACTTTGAATATAGAGCTGGGTTCAGCGGGTTGCTGGTATGCCCAGTGTTCCAGGATGGTGTCACCGGCAACAAGACGGACATCAGCCGAAGCGCTCTTGGCCGAAGATCCAGCGTTAGGAGCCTCAGATGACACGAGGAAAGACAGCTTTAGGCCGTACGAAGTAGTGTAATCGGCCTTGGGAGCAATTGGGGGTTGCAAGTACACATCCTTGGATTTTTGACCTTCGTTTTCATTGAATGTAATCTGGCCATTTCCAGCAGTAATGACGCCGCTTTCTTCCGGATACACGGTCCATCCTTGGTCGTCAAAGCTCTTGGTTACGACAGGGAAAAACGACGACTGGCACTGGTCGGTGGTTCCGAAGCAGAAACACTCAGAACATCCATCGGGATCATTGGCCTTCAAGTCAAATGTTCCGGGCTTGCAAACGTCGCAGCCACTGCCTTGTACGTTCTTCTTGCAAACGCAGGAAGCTGTGTTTGCATCACAGACATCGTCGGTTGTTCCCTTGCTGTCGCAAGCACATTCGTAACACAAGGGGAAACCATAGAATCCGGGAAGACAGCGATCGCACTTTCGACCTCCAACATTGTTGCCACACCTAAATTGTATTGTGTAGCGATCAATCGACATTAGAAGGTGTCTTACAGGCACTGTCCATTTGTAGGGTCGCACTGCAGTTGGCCTCCGTAGGACCCTTTCGGGTGGCAACCACATGGCTGGCATCCGATAAGTGGGTCGAAGCCGAAAGCGTAAGGCACACATTTGTCACATGTCTGGCCCTCAACATAGGGAGGGCAGTAGCACTGGCCAGTTCGTTCATCACACTGCTGGTTGACGCCACACTTGCATTCTGCAAAGTCTGATGTGAAGCAAATGTGGAAACGAGGGTAACGTACTTAAGCAGTTAGGGAAGTTGTAGTATCCGGGTGCACATCGGTCACATTTGCGACCAATAACGTTTTCCTTGCACTGGCACTGTCCACCGTACTCTTCGCAACAGAACTTCTTGGCTCCTTGTGGGTTACAGTCGCACGGAAGCGCTCCCCTGTTGAATTCTGTCGCCAGAGAGAAGATCTTCGCCCGGCAGTAGTCGCTGACTGTCGATGGCCTAAAATCAAACAAGCATGCACAAAAACGAAACATATGAAAACTTACTCGTTTTTGAAATGGTCTTCCGAGCAGTGCTTGACAAATTCACTAGAGCGATCAATTGGACGGGGTTGGAGCATGGAATCGGAAAACGACTGATACGGAACAGTGGTCACAGAGTCGATGTAAATGGGTCCTTTCTGTGAGGTGTTGTGGTAGAACTGAAGAGTGTATTTATCCTGAATGTAGAACATATCGGGATTGACATCAGGTTTGGTCTTGTCGAAGAGAACGGCACGGCATCCAGTGACACTTGGGCAGTACGACAAAGGCAACACGGCTGGAACGGAAAGAAGGTTATACGTTCATTTTCAAACGATACTTACTTTCAAAGAAGTGGTCATCCTGAAGAAGAACGGACACTTCCAAAGGAGTGTTGTCTGGATTGTAGTAGTGTACAAGGAACTTGTAATGTCCCGGAGCAGCAACAACTCCAGGGATTTCAAGGGTAGCTTGGGGCTCATCCAGAGCGACGACCTTGACGTCTTTGGCGTTGATTACGTTGAAGGGCAAGTTTTGCGCGCTGATACTTCTGTTGGCGTTGTTCGGAGACTCGGCTTCGGTAACAATCGCATTCGCGGCTTCAGGATACCACTGGTTTACGCACTGTCCATCCGATCGAATGCAAATGGGAACTTGTCGCAAGTAGTCGTTGCTCCACTTCTTCTTGCTGACCAGGTTGATAGCAGCCAATCCTAACTCATGATGGGGTTCGGGAGACAGCTGGACAACAGCACTTCCCGCCTTTAGTTGAAGAGGAAGTTCTTGCCCTTCCTTCGTCAAAAGCTCGCGACAGAACGTTCTAAAAGTCGAATTGTAGAACTGGAGCTCGTTAAAGTCACTTACGCATAAGGACAGCTGTAGATAGCAATATTCCCCTGCGACACGATTTCTTCGCTCTGGCGAACTTCAACAGGAATCGAAAAATCGGTCTTGTGGGGATTGTGATACTCGGTCACCAGGTAGTATTCTCCATCTTCGGGAACTTCCAGATCAACCTGAATAGTCCTACTGTCGTTTCCGGACTGAATTGCGGCGGCAGGTCCGATAATGGCAGGAATCACTTCTATAGGGACTTTGTCCAAGGGGATCTTGTTTCCATCGGCATCCACCAAATTTATGGGATTTTTCTCAGGATCGGTCACATCGGCACGTGCAGATGCTGGGAGCGGAGGATACAGCATGTCGACACAAGTGCTATGATCGGAGTTCACGGCAAGGCATGGTTCGGTGACACGCTCATGCAAAAGACTTCCCTCGTAGAACTCGCGCGGGACAAGAACAACGTAATCCTAAAAAATATCAATTCAAACAGCACTCTCAATGTCGAATTCACCAGGAAGAGACGCTTCTTAGTTTTCAATTTCAAAGTCCAATGACCCGAATTCAGCAAAAACATTCTTCCTTTGGTGTTGACGGCTACTGTAGTCGGTTCGCCAGTCGGCGGCAAGTTGATCGTGGTCTTCTGCTCAGATTCTAAACAAGAAAGTGGTCAATGGTTACATCACTTCAAACTACAAACCTCCATTGTTGAGAGTGTTGTCTCTCGGCACAAAGGAAACTTCCAAGTCAATGTCAACGTTTAAAGGGTTATGATGATGGAGAAGAACGCGGTACATGGAGGCCTTAAAGACAGTTGCGTCGATTAGGATCTCTTCCTGGATTGGCGAAAAGATTGCGTATCCTCTCCAAGAAAAGTTCTTGAACTGGTTCTCGTCTGTTGCAAAGCGAACTCCACGATCTTCAGGGGTTCGGCCGTCCTCAGCTTCATATTGCATCTGCCAGAGTGTCGGGAAGAAGTGATTTTCGATGGGCTTATTGCACTGTTGTCCTTCCACGCGGTGACGGCAGCGACATTTTCCAGATGCCATGTCGCAACCAATGCCCAGAGCACCTCCGACGTCGCAATTGCAAGCTTCGCATCCGAGCTGATTGTACGACTTCATGTTGTAGAACCCATCAGAGCAGATATCGCAAGTACGGCCTCCCACGTTTTGCTTGCAGGGACACTGACCGGAACTGGCATCGCAAGTGTTCAAGCCGGACAAAGTTCCAGTCGAATTACAAGCGCAGTCAATACAGCCGGTTTCGTGGTGGTACTGTAGATCCCAATAGGTCGGTTTGCATTGATCACAAGTGCGGCCAGTAACGTGTTCGCGGCAGATGCAGAGTTCTCCGGGAGCGACTTTGTCACATCCGCCAAAGTTCGCAGGAACTCCGCTGGGGTTGCAGTTGCACTCCTCACAAATGGGAAAATTGAAAAAGTTCTCCTTGCATTTGTCGCACTGCTTGCCTTGGAAGTTGTCTTTGCAATAACACTGAAATCAAGCACACAATGAATAGCTAGTCCGCTCCTCCCCACCTGTCCGTTTTTGTCGCAAGTGAGACCCTTCGATCCAGTTGCGTAACAGTTGCATGGCTTGCAGTCAGGGTAGTCGTAATATCCCACAGAACACTTGTCGCAGGTTCTGCTGGTAAAGTTCTTGTAACAAGGACACTCGCCTGTCTTGGGATTGCATTCGAGGGAAGAGGAGCCTTCTTCGTGGCATTCGCAAGCTAAATAACTTTGTGTTAAACTTGAGACTTGAAAACAATTTCGTACGTTTGCAGTTGGGATATCCGAAGTGGTGGATATCACACTTGTCGCAGCGTGTGCCTGCAAAACCCTGCTTGCAGAGACACTGCCCGTTGCTCTTGTCGCAGATGCCGTCTTCCGTGCCACTTGGGTCGCAGTCGCAATCTGAAATATGCCCAATGAAAATCCAGGTGTGGCGATCTTGTGCTTACATTCGCACTCCGGGTGTTTGAAATATCCATCGGCACAAACGCTGCAGTTCGCTCCGCCGAAGTTTTGCTTGCAGACGCACTCGCCGCTTTCCACGTTGCACTCGTTGCTCACGGAACCGACGCTGTCGCACTCGCAAGATTCACACCCAGCGGTGATGTTTGTGAACGTTGGGGCGCACTTATCGCAGTTAATGCCGGCGTAGTTCTCCTTGCAGGGACACTGTCCTTCGACTGGCTAAAAATGATTGTGGTCAAACCCATAACCCTTTAGAAAACGTACCAAACAAGTATCGTCGACAGTTCCATTCACAGAACAAGGACAGGGCTTGCATTCTGGCGGGTCATGGAAGCCAGGGGCACACTGATCGCAGTTCTCTCCGACGAATTGCGGGAGACATTCGCATTTTCCCGTTTCTTCGGCGCATTTTCCGTTGTGCTTGGACGGGTCGCACGAACAAGCTGAAAAATATCTCCGATAATGAAATCACCTTTAAATTGAAGTTTCGGAGATGACGCGACCGAATATTCCACTTTTCTAACTCGCAGAACCGCGCAAAAATATAGAAAAAAAACTAACGTCGACAGACGTCGGTCTCGTTCCAGAACTTTCCGACCGGTCGGAAAAATCCGTCGGCGCACTCGTTGCAGTTGATGCCCTTGGTGTTGTGCTGGCAGTTCAGACATCGACCGCCCCCGTCGAAGCGTCCGTGAATGTCCAGACTCTGGCCGTTTCTTTCAAGTTCTTCTTCGTAGATACATTCGCTCGAATGTCCATGGCAGTTACAAGCTGAAATCGATTGTTAACATCGCAAGCTGCTTTGTTCCTCAACCGCTTACGTTCACACACGAACGGATCCTTATCTTTGGATTGTCGCCATTTCTTTTGTTCGAAACCAGGACAGCACTGGTTACACTGCGCGCCACAGGTGTTGTGCTCGCAACGGCAGAGGTATTGTCGTGGGGCTTGAGGTCCAGCGATGTCACAGGAAGAAGCGTGACCATTGCAGACGCACCGTCCGGTCAAGTAAATTTCTTTGATGGCATAGAAATACTGAAAGGAACGAAAATGTTGCACATCCGATGCTCTCTTTGAAACTCACGCGGCCAGTGAGGGTAGGGTCGTTACGGTCGGTGACGTCCATGTATTGTCCCTTGAGCGTGTTCGTCTGCAACAGGCGAATGCGGACGTTGGTTGCCCGAGCGAAGTTCTGCAGAACGGGTGAGTGGCTGAAGTTTTTCTCGCTAGGTCGATAGGTTAGCAATGTGACGATGATTTCTCCGTTGACAAGAGGCTGAATTCGAGTGAAGTCCTGTGAACAGATGACCTCGTCGTCGGTTTCGATGGTCTTTCCTTCTTGCAGATTGAAACGCTAAATTTGTACCATTTTAGACCAAGGATATTATTTTCCGCTTACTCGGTAACACTCAGCCGGGTTTTCCGCGAAGTATTGCCATGGGACAAAAGTCTTGCCGTAATCAGTAGACCGTTCGAAGACCATAGCGGCGGGGCGAGGGCTGTTGGCCATCTGAATCCACACGGAACTGACGTGAAACTCTTGCTCGAGGTCAATGGTGATGTTGACAAAGTTGTACTGCGTTCCTCGGGAAATCGGCGGACTCTGCCACCAGGCAGAGGTTCCGTCGACCATGTTTTCCGCAGGGTGCGCGTACTTGGTGGAATTAGCTTCGCAGAACCCACAGTTTTGGCCTCCTTGGACAAAGGTTTGCTTCTTGGCGCGTGCTTCGCGGATCATCGAGGGGTCTTCCATAATAGGTTGTGAGTCATCAGGTACGTAGTCGCTAGATCCTAAAAAAACAAACAGTTTTGAGTAGTCGGAACATGAGAAACACCTGCGATGTTGCAGTATTTTTCGCGAATCGGCAGGCCGTTAACTTCACCGCAGGTGGAACTCGCTTTGATCGGTCTTTTGTAGGCAACATTCATGCTGGGTGGAATCCTGAACGTCGCTTTGCCTTCCGGCACCAGGCCCACTACTACCAGACATAGTAGTAGAATGTTCCGCAATCGCATTGCGGCCTGCCTGTCCTCTTTCTGAAACCACGAGAACGGTAGTAGTAAGCGGACTAAGTTTCTCGGGTAAGCGATCTGAAATGCGAAACGACTTAAAACGATGGCACGCCGGCGCGACCTCTCCCTGTCTGGCCTGGTGTCAAATGTAACTCGCCTTGTGCTGGGCGACTTTACAGCCAAAAAGCGAGCAGATGTGATCCCAAATCTTTTCTCTTGCCTGAGTGCGGGAAGCGATTCGGAGCGCGGCCATTACGGCTTGGTTTTAGCAAGTCCTGGCACTGGGATAAACAACTGACAGATTCTGACTCATCTTTCTAAAAAATTCTGCATAGCGCCGAAGTGATTGATTGGGTGCAGGGAAGGATTGAGAACATTCCGTAAGGAAAGGAAGAGTTTGATCGGACTGCAGGGTGATTAATGCGGACTGCAATCGGAAAGCTGTCCACACACGAATTCATGTCGAAAGCACTCTTTGAGCGACGAAAGAGAAACATGGCAAAGCCGGTTAAACTGAAACTCCTAAAAGCGGCCATTCTACGAAGCAGGCGGAGGAGTTGGACTGGGGCGAAAATGAAAGGAGGAGGACGAGCAAATTGTGTCGAATCGAAGCGGACCGTAGAGAGGGAGAACTCATCGCTCAAGCATGTGAAAGTGACCGTTGCAGTGAACTGTGGCCCTAAAGGGGGCGGAGTTCGTCCGCTAAGAACCGTTCAGGTTTTTTTTGTGTGAACGATCAGGCGAACGCTCAGGCCGCCTGCACCTCTTCTGCCGTAACCCTCTTTCGGCTTTTCACAAAAGCAGCGGGCGCTGATACTCCGCCATGTGTGAATGTGCTTTCGAAGGAACGAATGTTCTTTGCGCAGTTTGCATAAATCAGCATATCACACCTATACGCGCAGGGAAACAACGCCAACAAGCGAATTTATGTGGATTCCTTTGTTTCAACTTTGATAGATTTTATTGAAAAACGGAGAAAAGGCGTTCTGGAGAAAACTAGGACATCCAGAGATAATATCTGAGACGCAACGACGGGTGCCATTTAGATCATCCTTCTGCTTGCTGCACCGTCGAAAGTTGCGCAAAGTGCGACTTAATTTCTGGTCTCCCTCACTGCTCCTTAATCTGTTGGACGTTGGAAACTCCTTGACGCCTACTGGGACGACGATAGCTATTGATTGACTGATCTGTTGCAGGAAAGTGCGAGACGAGGACATGTGCTAGGATGTCGAAAGGCGAATGGAAGATTGCCATTAAGTCGGCAGAGGGGCGAATCGAATCACTTAGCCGCTCCGACGGTTGGGAAGTGTGCAAAAAATCGGTGAGTCTATGGCGCCGGTTGCCCTTTCTGTGCAGCGGTCGTCGTTTTCGTCGTGGGGTTCACAGCCTAGGAGCTGCGTGCCGCAGAGGCAAAAACGGACTGAATGCTGAATGCAGCTGCGTTCGGTTTATCGCTCAAAAAAACGGCCCCAAGCTTCAATTCACGGCTTTTTACGGCCATTAACACCTTCGATGGTTTTCAGAAAGACTGCATCATTTACAAACTGCAATGCGACATCACTGACAACACAATCTTTCGCTTCCAAGCTACAGTACCCAAGTGCTCGGTGGATGATGTGTGCAGCCGTATTCATCCCAGCGGTACGTTGAGACAAGTGTGGGATTCTCAATTACAGTCGATTGAAGTGATCGACGAAATTGCGGAGGTTAGTCATATGGCTACTCTCATGAAATTTTGATGTCCGGAAGAATTCAGAATGTTTTAGTCGTAAGACATGTCACAAAGTCACGTCTTCTTGGAATCATCTCGGAACGGGACACCATCGACTTGTGCAAGTTCTCGACTGCACGAGATGGTTCCAGGCGGGTTGTCATGACCAGTATTGTGCATCCGAACGCTCCCCGGGTGTCTTCGATTGTCCGGGCTCACACTCACCCTTCGATGTTCGGCATCAGAGCAACGTAATGCATAGTGTTATCCATACGTAACCATCTTCTTTACGTTGACCGTCACTTTGACGTAACCGTCGTAGCTGAGTTTAGAAAGGCCTTCGTGTTCGAGGAAATCTCCATTCCCTACCTAGCTTGGTTCTGTTTTTCACAACCTACGCAAGAAATTCCTTTAGAAATGCGAAAAATGCGTATTGACCAAACATGAATCAAGCGCAGCGAATGGAGCTAATGTGCACTTAAGGCATGCATGAAAGGCATCCGGCCTCTGACGTCGTAAGGTGGGGAATCATGTTTGGAGCTCGAATGTTTAATTACAGAGTTAGTACTTTTATTTGCGTTGCTGGAACACATTTTTTACCTTTCATGGAAATGAAGAGTTAAACAAATCTTAGGGATGACGAATACCGGCTTGACAAAGACTAAAATATGACAACGAGCAATGTTCCTGTTGTTCCTGTGATTGTTTACAAACCAAGCAACCAGCTTAACGTTCAAACCCCAAACAACAACGTCAGCTGGGCAGTTTTAATATTAAAAAAATTTTTTAGCGACGACAATGGAGTTGAAGTCGAAGCCATTTTGCATGCCGAAATGCACTTGAACAGTGTACCGACGAAAGTGCTCGAGACCTTGATGCCCAGAGGGATTGCGAAGTTTCATGACGACCTAAAGAGGTCGTTCCAAAAGACGCAAACTTCAAAAACTGACCGAACATTGCCCGGATGGATTGCCGCTCGCTCTTCGGAAAGAGCTTGAAGTTCTTTGCCTTCACCAGTTCTTCTTATTTTCACGTTTGCGTATGCATCTGGTTCCATAAACTTGTCTTCCCTGAAAGTTGACTCAGAGATTGTTCCACCCAGATTACTGCCCACATTGCATCCGTCCTTTAGAATGGAGAAAATCCCCGGAAGCACCGAAAGCCTTGTTTTGTGGTTCAGGTAGAACGCGAGATTCCAGTGTTTACGTATTTGCATGTCCAGTGAAAAATGATCTCTTCGAATGAAACGCGAACATGTTTCCGTGACATTAAGAAAACAAAGCACTCAACCTTTTAAGATGACGTCGTTGGCAGGTGCATAACACGTGTGTTTTTTAGTCCAAACTGGCCGGAGTTTTCTTAATACCGGTATCTTGGAATGGCTTCTTTCCGTTTTAAATTAAGTCTTGCGGTCAAGGTTTGCGTCACGCAAGGGAGTCGGCATGTTTAAAATTAGAACTGCTAGCGCAAAGGAATCCTAAAAAGTAGATTGAAATCTTGCGCATTAGGAAACGGTGGTTTCTGTAGGAAATGTTACGTTTTTTCTCTTGGAAAACGTCATCGACAAACAAATTGCGCTCAATCCTAAGGCGTCCCAATTAACACTTGCTTCCAGAGTCGTTAGTTGCTTCTATCTTTTCGCTCATGGCGGACTGTCTCTTAGAAATATCCAAATGACAGTCTTTCTAAAATCGTATTTGGAACAATTGCTATTCTGCGTCTGTTAGTTTGATGTCTACAAAACAGAAGTTCGAATTAAAAGTTTTTTATTCGTTACGTTTTTAGACCGACGCGCTAATGCGTCTGCCTCCAAATTGGGAATGTTAAGTTGTTTCTTTCCCCAGAATGCGGAAAGGGCTTCTCCAGCTAAACCCATAAGAATTCGACCAAGGCTCTGCAAAGCGGCAGTTTGCGAATTCGAGATTTCGGATTAGGAGAATTCATTTTTGTCGTCCCCATTAGTTCACTCTTGGTCTGTTCAATGTTTATAATTGTGGAACAGGCGAGGTTGAGCGTAGGTGGCGGCGAGCGGAAGCACGCGAGAGAGAGAACATATCTTGGAACATTCATTTTTGGCCTTTCACTCCCTTTATTTGCCTTAGGCCTCGTTTGCGCGTCATTCTTCATTTCCTGACCTTTTTAGTTTTTGAACTCAATTCGTGTCTCGAATCCAATGAATTACCTGGCTTCTCGCAGTTGCATTTTTAATCCTCCTCCCACAGCTACACAAACAACGACCTCTTATCAGGTCCGATTAGTTATGGGCGAAAATCCGTTCATATGACGTAAACTCGAACGCAAATCCCATTCAACCCTTTTTGTGCATTGTCAGTTCCGTCATCTTTGTGTGTCCTGTGTTAGTATTTCGAGTCAAATTACCCAAAATATTGAACAAAACGTCATGTAAACGGACATTGCTTGTTATGCTGATAACGGAAAATCTTGTTTCGTAGCAAACGTCTCAACTCTCAATGACTCATGCTCTTATAATAGTTTGTCCTTACCTCTAAAAATTTGCCGACGTTTCATAGCATCATCCTTAGGCAGCAACTAATGGCACCCTTTTACATTTCGAGGTTAAAATTATCCGTCTTTTAAAACTGCGGATTTCGACGGAATTTCTGATGCAAATTCTCATTGGAACTTGAAAATGGCAGCAACCTCTACAGTAGGAGAACACAATTAATCCTTGGCAAATCGTAAATGTCATCACGTCGGCCGAGAACCGCGGACTCGCTCTTCACGAGGAGCCACTCCTTCGGTTCCAAATATTTTTCTTTCGTTGATCGTTTCGGTTCTCGTTGAAAAGATGTACGGCAACAACACCGAGAGCAACTTCTCGAGCTGATTTCCAAGCGTCCGCGTGTGCTTGCGTATTCTGTACTAAACCTTCCTAATATGGTTTCAGAGAAAGAAGAACGACTGATACTCACGAAAAGTGCCGTCAACAAGAGTGCACGTCATTCGAATTATCTTTGACACAAACCCTATCCGGCGACGACCCGTTTTCACACGTCCGCCCACCCCGCAAGCAGATCAATTTCGTCGAGCTTCGTCTTCCGCGTGCCAGCAGACCGAAGACCATTCTTCTGCATGGATTAGTGTATCTCAGAAATTTCCGGCGTTTGTTCTCGAGGGCCTGCTGGCGGAGTTTCAGTGTCTTCCTGCACCCAAATTGCGTCAGGTGCCTGCAGAGACTCTTTGCAGACAGTGTCTTCTCTTCAAACACGTCAGTTCCCGCCTTTCGCGTTGAGCCATAGCCCTTGTACCAGAAAAGGGGCGGAGTCCGAGTGCTGTTCTCGCTGATTGTTCGTTCATTCCAGGCATTCCTTTTGTTATCACAGTCGTGATTTCATATTCCTTCTTCCCAACCTCCAGCCGGTCTGGTCGAACAATCTGTCCACCTCGTGTGGTCTTCCTGTGTTCACTCTTTGTAAAAAGGCCCTTTCTGACGTTCCGACACCATGTCTCGCCGTTCCATTATCGACCTAGCTGACGATGCAGGTCTTCTCTCGCTCAACCCATCTGATCTGGTGTTCGAAGCCAGCCAGTTGGGAATCCAGTATTATGATTTTGTCCTTTCGGCCGCGTCTACGGTCGATAAGGGATATCAGTTGTACTTGGTCAAGTTCGACCCTCATACCAATGTCGAATACCTGGAAACTGCCCGCGTTAGTCCAGAAATCGTGTCAAATAACGGGATACCGGACAACGACCTCTCCATGATGACCCTTGGTGTGCTGCTCTGGAAACACAAAATTTCCCGTTCACGTGTGCTTTGCTTGGTCAGATCGATGGACGCGGCGAGTGGTCAAGCGCTGGAAGCACTCAAAAGGGCGACGAACAAGTTCAAGTGTCTTCACCACGTCCAGACCGTTGCTGAACGACGGAATTCCTCCAGCAGCCTGAACAGTCGGTGCCGAAGTCCGCACGACGCAATGCGGCTTCGACTAATGATGTGCCAGACACGGAGCACAGTTGACCTTCTGCCGGCTCAAGCTCTCCGAGAGACACGATGTCTGCTTGTACCCTCCTCCAACCCGATCCTTTGCCTGTGTTTTCCGCTTTCCTAACGACGACTTCGTGTTCCATTTTGGTTAGAAATCGACGAGCGTTATCTCCCGCTTATTTGATGACTGTCACTTGCGTTTTTGCGATTTCATGTGCGTCAGACGGCGCTTTTCCCATCCAATATGTATCCTTATCATAACACAAACGAGAACTTCTCTACGGGCTCCCAAACCAAAACATTTCAAAACTGTTCCTTCTCTCCGTCCATCTCCTCTTCCTTCATCAGGGTCCTAATGCGTTAACTGTTTCTGTGCATAATATTTAAGCGGGCGACATAAATATATCTTCACTCTGTTCACTTCCATCTCATAAATTTTAATTTTTGATTTGTCCGTCGCTTCCACCACCCAGCCTAGCAGAAAATTTTGACGAAAAGACATTCCGGAAAGACCAGTTTTTGGAAGATAACGTTAGCGTTGTTTGCAGTGCGAATTGAAACGCTTTGCTTAGTTTCATTAAAAGGCTGTTGGGTCGGGGGTGGCGGACACGGCCGAATACATTTTCCCTCTCCGGTGACGCCATCCGCAGGACGAGTCGAAAGCACTCTTGGCGTTTCTGCACGTTGGCCGGATTCTACTGCCGCGTGTTTTGGGACCAGCATCCCCAGCCGCTTCACTCCGGTCTCCGCCATGTATCTCTTTGCCGTCCAAACCCTTCTCTGACCCTTCTTTCCCTACAATTACGTGTACTTTCCAATCAAGCGAGGTGTCCGGGCGTGACCGGTTATGGCTTGTTGTTTTCTGTTTCCGATTAACTTCACCCCAACTGTTTCTTATGTTTGTATTTGTTGTTCCGATATCGAATTCGATGTTGACCTGTTGACTTCTATTCCGTCCACAATCTGTTTGACCGATTTCTGGTGGAGAGTAAATATGCTGCTGGCTTAGACTGCGTAATTCAGACAGACGTTGGGAGGATTACCGAATCGGATGATGTAAAGGCTTGGACGGACGGGAAGGAAAACGGCCCGGCGTCAAACAGAAAGTAACTCTCAGTAATCATGTGTTGAGGAATAGTGTTCGGCGGGCTTTTGCTCCCGATTCCGAACAAGCCTGATGGTTTGACGTCTGTCGCGATGTTTCTTCTCGGAACAGAGATCGGGCACAATCGTTCTCCACGGAAATGTTTCTATATCCATGCACTATGTGAAAACAAGATAGTCGCCAGGGATCATTCTTGGTCGGTTGATTAAAAGTTACGTCATGCTGTGGTGGTAAGCTTGTTGCAGCTTTCTGGGCCACCGACCACAGGACCCCGAATAATGAAATTACTCTTTTTGACCCAAACTCACCCGAAATTGAACCAGCCAAAATTGATTCTTTGGGTCGGATGAACTTTTTGGCTTGAGTGGAAAGATGACGAAAATGGATCAAAACCAATTTTCCAAGAATTTCATGTAGCTATGTAAGTTGTTGCTTTTGGAATCTTGCAAATTACCGTCTTTCTTCTTAATGTCAACGCTTCAAGTCTTGGGTGTTATCTCACAAATGATTCCAGCTCGGGACCGGTGGGTGGATTGTTTTCCCGCGCGTGAATCCACCCTAAAATAACTCACAATTAGAACAGCATAAATAAACATCATAATATTTGCACGCCATTTGATGCAAATAGCCATCAACAACGCTGGTAACGGAGCTACAAGCCGCGGAGTGTATTGTTGATTCCTAAATCACAAGAGGCACACGGTTCAGAGATTGACTGTTATCGCTTTACTTTCTCTTCCAAAATAAATCATTTAATTACAATTATTATACATTATTAAAACAAACAAATTTCCAAAAGAAATACAGGCAGCTTTTGCGCACAGAAATTGTCTCAGACAAAAAGGGGAATGTGAACTGTAGAAGGAGGCCACTTTGTTACAAACCAGTGTACTCGTTAAATACGAAAATTCGCGAAAGAGCTAGAAGACCCGTTTGTCGCAGAAGAGCGAGTTGCCTGACAATTAACCAGAAGAGACCGCGCAGCAGATTCTGTAGGTCGAGTCAGAGGCGTAGAAGCAGTCAGTGCCGGCGGGACAGCGAGGCGGCTGCCAGACGTCGTGCTCCCCACCGCAGGCAATCACCAGGTTGTTTGAGTCGCGGATGGCCACTTCTTTTGTGCAAAACGTTAGGACTGAAAAACAAGAAAATCGAAAGATACACTTTTCGTCAGCTCACTATCTTCGCGTTGATTCTGTCGCTTGGGGGGTAAAGTGTGGTAGAATTTCGACGGATCATAGGTTGGAGCGCTCTCGGCGCTCATTTCGTACTCGACGTTAGATTCTTGCTGTTCGGATCCCAGGTCGTTTTCGTACTCGGGTTGGGCTTCTGTGGTCGTGGTCTTCGTCGTCGTTGTCGGGAGTGTGGTCGTCACCGGACTCGTCCTGGTTGTCGAAGGAGTCGTGCTTATAGTTGTTGCTGGCTTGACCTTCGTAGGCGCGAGCATCTTGAAGCGATCAGCAGGTTTCGGGGCATTCATGGGAACTAAGCCTTCCTTAGGCTCCATTCCTAAATGAGATATTTTCTTGGTGACCACAACCGTTGGCCTAAAAAAAGAAACTTATGTTCAAACAAACCGGGAGGAGCTGGAGCAGCAGGAGGTCCTGCAGCCAGGAAACGGAGCGGAAGTCCGGGAGGTTGCGTTCCCTTCGGTTTTTTGAAGGAAGGAATGTTCTGAGGGTTCAGAGTGTCGTATACTATCAGTCCTACAAATGAGCATTATCGATACTACCCGGTGTTTTTTCCACCTGGCATCTTCATCGGCTTTCCGTCAGCGGGGAGGTGACTCTTCGTTCCGTCTTTCAGAATACGAGGCAAATCGACTTCGACATATTCCTTATTTGAGTCGATGTTGTTTTCATCGTCAAACGATGGGAAGATCATCTCGTCATCATACGAAGCTGAATTTGTCACTTTTGAAAAATTACAACAATAATCGAACTCACGATTGGCCGTCGTTTTGCGCGTTGGAAACCCTACGAATAGCATAATGTAAGAGGGAAACATTTGTAAAGAACTCACTTTGAGGAGCGCGGCGAATGTCGTGAGAAAATTCCATATCGAAAGGACTCAGTCTGTCGAATACCGGAAGAGCGTTTTTGGGTTTCGGTGCAGGTCGTCGTGTGGTTGAATCTTCCTCGTCATTTTCTGACCGGTGGGAAATTGGCCTTCGAAGGACGGGCACAACTTTTTTTCTTTCCAAGCTTTCGTAGTCAAACGGCGAGTTCACAGTCTCCTCATCAACATAAGGTGAATTGTCTTGGTTTCTGGGATGGTAGTGATGGGTGGTCGTGGCTCGCGGGGTGGTTGTCTTAATAGTGGGTACCGGACGAGAGGGGAACTTATCGCGAGGCGGAAGCGTCTGCCTGCGTGGGGGCGGCGAGGGAAATTGATCGAAAGGAGCCTCTTTTAAGAATTCGTCGACTTCGTCTTTTGTGGGCTTCTGCAATACATACAAAGCATAGCCGAGGGTTGAACTTAAGAGTTCTAACCTGAGATTTGCTGTGGCGGGGAGGTGCCCGGCGTTGCTCGATCGGTTTCAGGAGAACGAACTGCGGCGACTCGACGACGGGAAGTTGAGCAGGGGCCAAATTCTGCGGCAAAAATACATCATTATCATCAAAATCTGTAAGCTCAGGGTGTGCTCGGTGCGAACGTGGAGTGCTGGTGCGTTTTGTTGTCTTGGGTGTGGACGCGAGGTACCGTGCTCGGTTACGAGCTTTGTACTCAGCTAACGTCAGGGGGTGAATTTCTTGGGCTAAAAATGTCTTGCTGTTAGCCAAGGGCCTAAAGAACGCTCGGCCTTTGACTCCAGATGGGCTTAAGTACTTGTTACTTTCCAGAAGTGCTTTCAGTCCGCCAAACAAATCCACTGGAGATGCCGTGGTTTTCTTGGGAGGGTTTTTTGCTAGCTTGAGGGTGGTGGTAGTTGATGTGGACCGGGAAAACGGCTTTGGATGAAGGAGCGACTCTTCTGGCTTGTTCCGTATTCCTGCCACTCTTCGCACGAAGTCTATTTTTGGAAGTTTAGGTTTTGGAAACGAGCGGAACTTGTCAGAGCTCGTTGTGAGAGTGAGAGCGGAAGAAGTTCCTGTTGAAATTTCAGTGAGTCGAGTAGATGGTGAAGTCGTTTCCATAGTCAAGCTTGTATGCGCTCTGCTCAACTGAGTCGTAGCTGTGGTACTGATTTGAATCGAGCTTCTGTTGTCTGTTCCTTCAACCGTTGTTCCAGAAGGAAGCCGATTTGAAGATTTGTCTTTCGCGTGATTCGAGATCATATTCGAAATGTTCACGACCATCTCCATGGTTCCTCCGTGTATCTGAAGCATCGGCGCTGTTGATGGCTCTACTGAGATCACGTTTTCTTTCGATGAACTGCTCAATTTCGGTGCTATAGTTGGCACTTTGCGACTTTCGGTGACATTAGTCGAAGAATCCGTTACGTTGGAATCACGGGTGCGATTACTAAATACTTCGGTGTCGTTCTTTCTCAGCATCTTGTCGAGGTTGACATTTAGAGGAGGACTGGAGTCGACCATTCCCAGCTCGTCTGCCAACATCACCTCGTGAATTGTTCGATTTGAAAAAGTTAAGTCTTCCCTTTCATTTTTTCTATCTGCAAGCAAGTTCTCTCTCGAACTATTCTCCAGTTTCAGCGTTTTGCCTGCCCTCGTCATAATATTCGTAAATCCTGCAGTGATGGAATCCAACGTCACTTTGCCTTTGGATTCTGAGCCGACACCGTTCCTTGTCTCGTCGACCGGATTGTTTCCCATCGCCTCCGTCTGGAGAGGAATCGCCGTAACTTCTGCCGCTGCCGCTGCAATGTTATTCATCTGAATTTTCGTGGCTTCCACTGTTTGAGGCAAAATTATCTTATGTGAAAGGGTGGAACTGGTAGTCTTTGTCGCGGAATCTTTGAATATCATGTCGAGAGCATGGAGGAGCCGTCTCGGGAGAGGAAACGAAAGCTCTTTTTCAAAGACGTCGTCTTCAGCTGAGTTGGTCGTATTGAAGTGGTCCTCGGACGGCTCTGTAATGTTCTTGCCTTGATGGAGGTAGCTCCATAAATGCTTGATGGCGCTCAGGACCGTGGGGGACACGGGCTTCCCTTGTTCCTTGTCGCGAACCATGTTTGTAATGATATTCATAACAGTGACAGAAAGGGGAAGTACGGCGTTGTCGTCAATTAGACCTGCTTTCAAGGCTGTTTCATTGGCAGCAGCTGTAGTAAAAGTGCTTCCGGAATTGTTCGTTTCAGGAACTGCTGTCTCGATGAAGTTTTCGAAGTTTGTGGTAGAAAGATTCTCGTCCAAAATTGCGAGAGATGGATTGCGTGCCACCGGAGTCGTGTTCATCTCGATCTTCTTACCGCCGTCTCCAGTCGAAGCGTCTATTTTAACTGTTCCTTTCTCGAACAACAGATCCGACTTTGCAGTCGTTGTCAGCTCGTCCATTTTCAGAGGATTGGGCACAGGCATTGAGTCGATCACATTCTCTGTCTCGCCATTTTTTTCAACGCCGTTTTGCATGCCATCAAAGGTCTGTTCTTTGAAAACCCCCTCGGTCGTGGGTGAACTGGCGTTTATAGCGGGAGCTGTTCCTGACTCGTCTGGCGCGTTTAACAATGGACCTGGAGCGGTGACTGGGTGAAAGTTTAAATCCTTGAAGTCAGATGAAGGCGCTGTTTGCTTCTTGGCTTCGACGGATGATGTTGTGAGCTTCTCGGAGTTCATGTGCAAAGGAGTCGGCGTATCGTCAATCTTCACTTCAACCTTGATCTCCAGTCTTGACTTTGTGGCTACATTTTGACTAAAAGTAGCCACAGTTGACGGGTTTGATCCGGAGATTTCGAGTGTGGAAGGGAAAGCAAGAGAAGGCTGCGGCAAGTTCACCATGTTATCAGGTTGTGCTCCTGGTACTATTTCCGGCATCGGCTCATTGCTGATTGTAGAAGAAGTAGTAGTAGAACTTTCCAAAGAAATTGATGTTGTTTCAAACGCAGTTGTTGCTTCCACTGCTGGACTTTCCACGACGCTCGCTATTGTTGGTTGAACCGAATCCAGCGTCTCGCTACTGTTCAGATCGAGTTTGACTACTTCCGCTCGAACCGTCTCCTCGAGAGGCTCAAATGCGGTTATCGCCTCTCGAGTTTCAGGGGTCTCTGTGAAAGGGATGGCTGTGGAGACCTTGATGTTTACAGGCGTTTCAGCTTCAAAAATCGTTTCTTTGTTTTCAGCTAATGCCTCGGTCTTGTTAAGTGGAGGAGTTCCAGAAGCGGTTAACGGCGTGTTGGTCGTGGAGACGCTCAGACGGTTGTCAACAGTTCGCACTCGCGAAAGATCCATTTCCTTTACAGCGATAGTTGTTCTTTGGTTTGGCAGTGCTGCGGCCAGTGCAGGCGGAGTGCTGTCGACTACAATTCCCGTCTCTCCATTTTCAAATGGATCACTGTTTTCGATAAGTGGACCGTTTTGCAAAGCTGTTTCTTTCCTCCCTCCAGCGTCATTAGCAGAAACTAGATCAGTCGAATCGAACTTCGAATTTTGGCTAGAGTCATCAACGGGTGCAGCTGCAGCTGCAGGAGACGAGCCGTCGTCGGTCGGTCTTTCCAACATTGCAGAAGCTGCTTTTGTTAAACCGGGCGTCACTGGGGCAAATGTGGAAGACTGGAACTTGGATAAAAAATCCAACGCAAAAATGTGGCCGTCAAGAACTTGGTCGTGCTTCGGTGCAGGTGAGGTAACTTTCTTGTTAGAGCGTGCGAAGTTGGTGACTGCGGTGGTGAACAGCCTCTTGGGCTAAAAAGCAACTCAGTGGTGACTTCAACAATTGGAACCAAGCCTCTCACGGCACTCTCACTCTGTTGGTCACGGCAGTCCAGGCGTGGGTGAAGCAAAACACTTTCACACGTTATCAAACTGAATTCAGATAGGAAGCGAGAAAAAGCCGAGTTGTTAGAAAAGCGAAATTTGAAAATAACAAGCTTACCATATCCACGGTCGATTCAACGTCGAGAACGTCCTCGTCTTGCTCGGTCATATCTACGAAACATATTTGCGAAGGATTCTATTGATTTTACTCACTTTTTTCGTCCACGTACTCGTTCAAGGTTGCGATGCTTTGTTTGAAAAGCTCGTCGGCCGCTTTCGGGTCGTTTTGAGATTCAATTTCCCTAATTATGAAACTTAAGTAAGACTCTTAAACTTGTACTTACTTTACTAATTGCTCAGCCATTTTTTCGCCTTCGATTCCTTCGCCGCTCTTGACCCGCGCAATGATTTTCTGTGCAATTTTCTGCGCTTCTGTCAGTGAATGGTCAAACGCGGAGTTTCCTTGTTCTTCAGGCTCAGGCTGCAGTTGCGTGGGCTCCTTGTCTGCTGGATGCATCTCGTCAGGAAGCAGAGTCTCTTCCTCTTTCTTGTCGACAAGTTCAGAGTTCTCCGCTAAAAAAGTTGTATATTTAAAGATATTTGGTAATAGGCATACGCTGTTCTGAAGTGGTCGACGAGGATGTGACTTCGATTTGGTTAGCGAGTGTTGGTTCCGCGGTTGACCATTGGTTGGAACCACCCGAGACGAGAGAAGAAGGTCGAGAAACACGGATGACTTTGCGGTTTGGAATCAGTTGCGCTTTTTCGGCTAAACAAATGCAGATTAAACCCGGGAATTTTAGCTATTTTAGACGAGCGTGAGATTCTGGATCGTTCTGTTTTTGAATCGATTAAAGCCGTACTTTGCGGCGCTTCATTGAGCGACTGCTCCGGAACTATCTCGTTATCCCGCACGATATTCTCGTGAATAAATGGCGTCGTTGGTGGCAGAGGCTGAGTAGTCGTTGGCCGCGGTGTTGTGGTCGGCGGGACGTCCTCGAAGATCATTCCTGACAGACATGATATAAACTAAGACATTGCGACAACATGAACTGTACCGATTGCACGAGGGACGAGGTCACAAAATCGAACCTTGAACGTATGGTGCTCAGTCTTGATCGAGTTGATCAGTTTGCCCTGGTGCCTAAACAACAACAGTCTGCATTCAACTCTTATTTCGCTGTCGCCTTACTCAATTTCCGTTCTTGGGTCATCGCCAAAAGGTTTTCCGAACTTTCGTTCCACGCAGTTTGCTTCGTCTCTTGTTCTCATGCGGCAACACTCCAGCTGCACTCTAAACGTCATAAATTAAACTGCGGTTTACGTCCTGCAGCCGCGATCATCACACCAGACGTGACCCAAATAGGAGAAGAACTTAATTTTCGGTCGTCTCTTTTGACACACTTTTGACGCAAGGAACAATCTGAACTCTTTTGAAACGTTTTTTTGGCGCAAGGAAGACAACTTTGGTGTAGTTTGATCACGTTATTTGGGAATACAGCAATGTACAGTAACCCACAAGTTGTAGTCAATAGCCTTCAAACAAAACTCGAAAGTGATAAACTTCAGTCGGTGAATGAATAAGTGATCAATTGCGCAATTCACAATTGAGATGGAAATACGGTTTTTACCTGGTGTCCGCGATGCGAGAAATGCCGGCCAAGTACTCGCGAGGCCCGCACGAGTAGTTTCCTGACGTGTCAACGATTGGATCAAACATCGAACTGTACCGGCAATCCTCGCGTTCCAGCTCTGCTATGCCTTGCGGGATCCCCCACCACGGATAGAGCTAAAGATAACATGAAAAAATTCTGGTGAACTTCGAATCTCACCTCGTTGATAGGTCTGCAGCTCAGGCCAAAAACGATGTCTTGACGCCTGAACCCTTGCGACCCCACCATTCGCACGCTGACCCTCTGAGCGCCGGAAGACTGTGGACACTCGATGCGGAAGTTATCAAAGGGCGATGAAATAAGCATGGAGGCATCGGAGCAGAACACTTGCAGGGCCAGACCCAGCAAGCAGAGAATAAGCCACCTCATGAGATGTTTTCTGAAACAGGCCTACAGGACTGCTGTCACAGGCGAGGATCTCAAGTCGAGCGGATCGTCAACGTCGTGGGTATTAATTAACAGAGAAAACAAAGCTCGGAGTGGAACATCGCCGAGTAGGTCAGCTTGCTGCGTGTTTATGATTAAAAAACAAAAGAAACATTGTGGAAGGAAAACGAGGCAGGCGCAAGCGATACGGAATGAAGACGTCCGCAGTACATTGAGCAGAAGAAATGACCGAGATTTACCGTTGCGTCTAATTCGGTGCGCATCTCGGTTATCAGGTCACAAATCTACAGGGCCCTGTCGAAGCTGCTGTCAGTTAGTCGATCCACCGATCGAACCGTTCCGTTCCCAGGATCAGGTACAAACGCTCGCTCGCCCGCTGGTTCGTTCGCTGCGTTCTGCGACAGCCGCCGCGGAGCAGACTTTCTGGCACTTGTACAAAGACATGCAAACGGATTTAAGTATGCGCTTTCGCATACTCCCTCCTCCAACCTTGCAAAAGGATGTTCCCGCGAATGTTATAAAGAATAACAAGGAAACAAGATATAAGATGTACCACATAGTGACAGTAACCACATACGGAAAACGACATTCTTCGCTGATTTATGCGCATTGATTTCCTAAATCATTAGTCACAATTGACGTTTAGATGGATGGCGATGGGGTAGTGATAACTTTGCAGGAGTAATCGTTCTTGACACCCTGCCGCATTGAGATCGAAAGGGGTTCCACAGGCTTAAGCATTCGCCAGAGGCATTCATCCATCTTTTTCGACCCTTGTTTTGTCGCAAAAGGCGATCTAATGTTTCTTTTTAACATTGTACACTGAAGATCTCAGTCGTTTTTGGGCATCGAGTGTTTTCCAGGTTTTCGAACTTTACCGTTGTCTTTTGGAGCCAGTCGAGCATTGATTGATGCTGTTACCGGTTTCCGCCAGCCACGCTGTAATCTTGCGTGCTCTCTTGACTCGGCCTTACCTTGTTGCCTTTTGTAACTAGCTTCCTACTGACAGCGTTTCGGTTCTCAGAGTTTTCAAATGTCGTCATCGATTGCAGAATTCTCTTTTTTATCGTTTTTCCAATTTAGCGTGGTTTCCTTTGTTTCAGAGCAACTTTCCGGACGAATTCCCGCACCTGACAGGTGTCTCACTCGATCACCCATCTGACCTTCTGTAACCTGAATGAATCATTATTATTCGCAAATCGTCAACTTGTCTGTCGAATTACCGTTTCATGCCTGCCATCGCTGTTCTGATATTCGTGCTGCTCGAAGCTTTCCATTTGGCCCAGAGCAATGAACTTATCGTAGAAACGTTCGAGAACTTGGACTTCGGATTCAACAGCCACTCAATCCATCAGCTAATCGCAGCGATCACAGTCTTCGGCGTTATTTCTGTACTGCTGGTAAGTAACTTAATGTAGAAAAACAAAAACACCTAATGATCCGGAAAAGTAAACCTGTTTTTAGAGCGAAAATAAATGTGATGAATAACTGGAATTAAACAACCTCACATTTTTAATTTTCGGTAATAAGCATTTTATGAACGACTTGGACAACAATTATCAAAATCTGTTTAATTCGCTAGAACGTGCTCTACTTTATTTGATGTCTGACACGTCTATTTCAGCTGACAATTGTAGGAAGTAAAAAAGCTTGCAGAATCGGTTCCAGCTTAACTTTTCATTATGAAAAAACAAGTAAAAAACAGAAAACTTAGCTTTTTTGATAATGGCGACTGCGTATGCTTGGATTGATTGTAAAAGCCAGATTGTAAACTTGCACTGTGGACGCCAAAACAAAGTCGGTTTGAAAGCTTTGTATTGTTGAATTTTCGTCTCACGTGATTAAATTCTGTGGAAGTTTAGTAAAATTCACTGAAACTAATGAAGGTTTGACGCTTCTGAGTGTTTGATTGAGAGAAAAAAAGAGAACACTGCATGGGCGTTTTGATTTGCAACAATAAAGAATTGCAACATTTGCAACAGCTTTACTTATAAATATTAACAGTAAAACATATTGAAACATCTGTCTTGTATGTAAAAAATTAAGAATTGTTCAGTTTTTGGGCTCGGCATACAGTCTCAACAACTGAGATAGCACATTTAATAAGTTTATGGGGTTCTACCTACTTGTTTGATCCATTTACTGGTGGCAACCGGCATAAATTTAACATCCGAACGACCCTGATCAACGGACTTTGTCCGTCATTACTTGTGTATCTTTGTTCAAAAAATCAAAAAAAAAAATCAAACGTATAGAAATAATAAAAATAAGTTGAAATAAGTGGTTCCAAATTAAAGGTACGATTTGCCAAATGCTTCAGTTTTTATCTGCATTAGCAAAACGTGTAATATCAATTTTTATAATTCTATTTTACTCTGTCTTCGATAAGAGTGATCTTGAATGACGAGTAAACTCTGTTTCAGGCCGTGACGGTGGTGATATTCCGCATTTACCTCTACTGCCGCAATGATTCCAACGTCCGGCTGTACCAGCACCCCAACTACGACGACGAGGAACCCGACGGTCGCGATTACAAGAAGGCGCCCAGGAACAGTTTTCAGGCAACATTCATCCACACCATCGAGACTGTGTAGCCTTTCTCTGACCATTTAAACGAGCGCGGGTCTCACGGAAGCTGAATTCATCGTTTTCCTAAGCGGCGAAGAGCTTCCGTGAAAATCTGTACATAATACAGTTGTTCGTTTGTACGATGGATTGATGTGTTATTTCTTAACCTAATATAGATCCTTGTACTATAATCCCTGGGTCCCTTGGGGACAGAGGACAAAAATCCTCACGAGGACGTCGCAAGCTGCTCTTTCCGGAGGTTGACCGCTTTCTGACGCAACAAATCTGCCACAAGTACGGTTGAACGTTTCTTAAACACTTGGACGTTAGGGTCGAACGCATCCGATGAGGCAAATCTGACACGAGTCGCTGATGTGTCGTCGTCCAAAGCGGCGATCGAAGTGAGTTGATCGGCTGACTGCGACTCCACCTCTTTTCCCAAGCGGTTGGCTCAATGGAAATGGTGGAACTCGGGCTCCGGTCTTGCCCTATTCACAATTCTAGACGCGGTCTCTCCGAATCGATCAATAAACCAACAGACTGACTAGACCGTTTCGGGCCGCAAACAGCGCTGGCGAGATTTTCGCGACCTCGCATTCTTCGCATACTCACCGCGTGCTCAGCTTCCTTTGGTTCTCAGAGGTTATTAGCGGTGGACAACGTGTTCCCGCATCGTGTTCTTACTTTGAGATCGTACGGTTTTATCGCGGCCCGAAGCGAAATCGAAACAGACGACCAGTCGGGCAATCGGCCACAACGTGTAGCAATGTTGGTTGGCAGCACCGAGTTAAAATATGATTTGAAAGCGATTTTAATTAACTGCGATTACGTTTGGACCGAAATTTGGCCATGGTTAATTGAGGACCATTACCAGTTATTACGGTCGTAAAGTAATTGGCCGCCATCTAGTGATGTCTTCTGTTTTCCAACACAAATGAGATGGGCGTTTTTGCTGTTTTGAACACACACTGACTCATCACTTAACAGATGTAAAGCAGCCGCTTTTTGCCTTCTGCTCTCTAAGTGCGCATGGAGTCACCATGAAGCACTCGCTTGCCCCACGACCCTCGCTTTGCTCTTATGTAAGCTTGATATCAAGAATCATTCAGTTCCTGTTCTTCCGTTCACCATCCCTTCGTGATGTTGAAGTTTGACTATTTTCCGAAATCTGCACTCTACCATCTGTTGACAACTTTGGGGTCATCGTTCGGAAAGAAACGGCCAGTACTCTTGTTCCTTTCTACTTAAGTACAGTCTGCCTTTAGATGTTTTCACATCAGGAAAACGCGCGAATCGTTCTGTTAGAGGTCCGGTTCCTAACATGCAAATCGGGAAGTAGGTTCGGCGAAGTGGCCGAAAGAAGTTCGGAAGCCCTATTTTGTTTCCAGCATGCGTTCGAGTGGTCAGTCGTTGTTTTTCGCCGTTTATTCGAAGAACTAATGTGAGAAACCGTTTTCGAATGATGGGAATCCACGCGACAATGTCCGGCAAGCTCGGGAAGTAAGGAAGAGCGGCCGGCGAGGGAAGCGAGTCCCGAGGAAAGGCGAAAATCGCCCGCGATCTCTGCTTTGGACGCGGCGGTGGCGGCAGCGACGTTCCGGACGGCGGCGGCACGCGACGTGGACGGCGGCTGCGACGCGCATTCATTGATCGCGTGCTTTGAAGAGAGAGTTCCCGCCGCTTGACGTCTTCCCCCGACGTTTACCGCGCCGCGTCTGCGTCGCCACCGTCGTCCGTCGACGTGAACCTGGCCGCCGCGTCGACCGTCTGTTGCCGAGGTATTTGATAGATTGCGATAATGTGGACTACTCTGTTCCCCATCGTGCGAGCACGCACATTTTACGACACTTTGGCACATTAGAATCATCCAGTTTCGAATTCAGTAACCTCTGAAGAGCGACCTCCATGTATTCCTTGTATGAGGGGAAGGGGATGGTGATCGGTGACGTAGCGCACAACCCCCATCGCTCCCGTTCCATTGAAACAAAACAAAGCAAGCGCGTAAGTGTGAGTAGTCATTAAAGTCATATGGACGGAAATTACGAAAAAAATTGGGACCGTCAAAAATAGATCCGAAAGAGACGATGTTCAGATTATAACACTTATAGCAACGATTTTGACAAAACATTTGAGAGCGGAACAAAATACATAGTTAAAATGCTTATGACGGTCGAATTTTGTTCGAAGATTTAAGCAAAACTTTTAAATTTTTTAAAATTTGAATTTTGTTGGTAATTAGTAATTTGCTCTGAACACACCGCTCAACTCGGACTGTCCAGGCTCATTTCAATGTACATGTCCGCTAATCGCGATGGCCACTGCGACTAGCCGCAAATTCGTCAGCTGTTCCCCGCTACAATCAGCAGCAGCGGGGTCCTGGAAGAGCGATCGCCGGGCGCTGAAGGTCCAGAGCCGTCGGGCACACTTTGCTGGCCTGAATGCAACAGACCTTCGATCGGCCGACTGCCCTCCGCTTTCGAGTGTTTGCTTCCACTTCCAAATATGGTTTAGTTAATCAATAATTTCGAAACCTCTTTAGTTCGACTGTCGGAGCAGGTACATCGACTGCATTGTGAGTCCTACAAGTACCACATAGTTGGCTCCTCGTCTGAATAACTCGCCCAGTCAGCATAAAAACGCTCTCACTGCTTCGGTTAATCTGCCGCCCCGTCGGCAACTTTTCAATGTCGCCAGCGTGTTTGTTGGTGGCTGCACAGTATCCAGACTTCAATAAGGTTTTCGCTCTCGCTGCACTCGGGTTTGCTGCCGATAGCGTTCAGCGATTGTAATCGATGCTGGAGGCTGCCGCGCAAGCGATTTTTCCGACCCTGATTGCATCGCGCGAACTACGCAGGCGGACGACGCCGGTCTTAGGTTCTTATTTCGCGATCTTCATTTTTCCGCGCCGATATTCGCGACTTGCGTAAACTCGATTTAACGACCATCGCCAAATTAATTTCTTTTCAAAATATGTTTTACGCGAGCTGCAGCTTCCAAAATCTGTTGTTTCAAATTACGCCCGCTATCTACGCTGGCGGCCGAAGTTCAAATCCGCGGGCGCTCCGCGATTTGTACTTGCGACCATTTGTATCTACGTGAAAACACTCGCAGCCAAGCCAGAAATGCAGAGAGGGGAAGTTTTCCGCGTTCATTGTTTCCTAAAAAGTTGCAGTCGCCGTGATGCAAACTCCGAAGCTGGCTGACCTCAAAAGAACATCTGTCCTTGCGCGGCGCTCTTGCCGGGCACCGTCGAATGCCTCGTGTGCCTTTCGGCCGCCAAAATTAACGCTTTTTGCCTTTCCTACAGTCTTCTGGCCTGCGATTTGTCCTCCCTCTTCTTCCATCTTACGAACTTCATGCTGTTGTTTATTTTCGTTACTCGTCCACTCCATCTCGCGCTGGGGTTCTCGTCTCTGCTATCTGCTTTTGCGCGCTTTTTCTTTGAGCAGGAAAGGCGAGAGTTATAAGCGAAATCTCTTTCCTCACGAGCCTTTGATTCTCTTTCCACAACAACACGCCGGACTGCGAGGAATCTCTCTCTCTAGCAGATTATCCTCGCCAGCAAAACGTCAAAGCGCTTTCCTTTCGGAGTGACCTCTCCAACAAGAAAGAATATCACAAGAATTTGCGCTTTTGCGGGCGCGGAATTCGAAACCCGTGGTGGTCTTCCTCAGGCATTTGATTACAGTGGACGATCCGCGAGATCTGCTTATTTCCGAGTGTCAATCAATATGCTGATTTGAATCATTTGGGAACATGTAAACAGTCGGTTCGTCGTCAGACAGTCCCTGTGGCCTGTTCCGTCCACATTCTCTGTGCCCGTCGTTTCTACCCTATTGCTAACCTCCCCGACATGCTGTAATGGATTAACCGCTATGACTCCGCAGTCTGAACGTGCTATTTAATAACTACTAATCCGTCCGTTGTTCTTTGCATAGGAGCGGAAGCTCTGGCCTCTGAAGAAGTAATCCCACTAATATGTCGATTGCATGTTACAGAAAGCGATGGTTCGCCCGTCAGATGACGGACGGAACCTCCGCCAATGAGTTGAGGCGAATCGCCAGTCGCTGGTCGTTTAGGCTCGACTCCGGCCTCCACAGGTTGGCTTAACTCGCATCAACCTTCTCTCGTCTCAGGATTCTCTGCCAAAATCAACTTCATAGGTTCCGCGGCTCAGAACTCGAGCTTTCGGTCCTGCGCCACGGCCGAAGGGCAGCAGGACCGGTCAACGACAATGGTTGGCCAGGTAAGCCGATGCTCTTCTCACATTTCTACCCACCAATAGCGCGGACGGATCATCACACATTCGCTTGCATTCTAATAAATCGATTCCGTCGCATCCAGTCTGTCTTGTGATAGTGACCCAATGTTTCGCATATTTCCACTAATCGCTGAGTTTCCCTTTGTTCAGACACTTGCTTCTTAGCCTCTTTTAACGCTGCTTGTGCAAGTTTAACGAAAGTTTTGCATGCCCCTTTGAGCCTCGACTGCCCGCAAACCCAACTGACTCTTGTCGCTACATTCTCTGAAAAAGCGCTTTGGAGTCAGAGATCTCGTTTAGAAATTTGATCTGTATTCCGATTTCTACCCCATATGTTTATTTTGGCACCAAAGCGCGAACATACCAGAAGCGATTCTCCGTTCTTGGTCCGCAAACCCGCGCTACAAGCAATGTTCCAGAGTGGAAGCGTAGCCTCGTCGAACATCCCAGTGAGCGGCTGGTCGACCTACTCTCAACTTAATCTGCTGCCACAACAGGGAAGAGCTCCTGAAGGTCCATCTTCGCTGGGTGGCAGCCAGCAGTTCAGCACGGCGTTTCTGGGATTCAATCGGCAGGTTGCTTTGCAGCAGGACGCCCACATCCCTTCGTCTGTCTCCGGTAGGAGAGAATTCGTCAACTCTTTCTAAACCTATTTTTTTCAGCGCAGTCAATTGCTAACTCCGGCGACTTTTCCATGGGATCGCTGAAGGTGGCTCAAAGCGGATTGGAACACTTGCCCGAATCCACAATTGGTCTAGGTATGCTAGTGTGTTTACAACCTCATTTGTGTTGTATTGTTCTAGCAGCAGGAGTCATGCAGAACGTCATGGCGGAAGCAGCCGACTGCACCTACGAACGGAGGCAATACCGACCCTTCGAATCAACGCCTCTCCACAAATTGTCCGTGGATCTGATCAAAACCTACAAAGGGATCAACGAGGTATAATCTGTTTTCCTGAGTGCACGCAAATCACCGTTTTCAAAGACGTACTACTCGAAGAAGTCGAAGCGGGACCATGCAAACACGATGCCCACAGCTCCTGCCACCATCCCGGCGAGCATCGCGAACAACGTCGACCTGTTCATGATGCAGCAGAATGCTCTGAACGCCCAGCATTCGCAGCACAACGCTCCTCTTATTGCCCAACCGAGTGCCACGTTTGTCATGGTAAGTTAGTGCGAATCGCGTTTGTTATTTGTTAAAATCTTCTTTTTCTGGTCTGATTTACTTTTACCGATCCTTCACTTTGAACATTTATCGCAGTGCAGGCGACAAAAAAAGCAGCTCTTTAAACAGTAAACGTCGTTTTCAACAAGAATTTTTCAGCCGTCGGAGACGATAGCTCGGCCGATCCAGGCTGTCCCAACCGTCAACAATGTCCACCGTCACCCCACGGGACATCCGTCTGTGCCCCAGCAGCACCACCATCCTCATTCCCGTCATCGGAGCCCGTCCCGTGTTCCGGAGCCCAAAGGAGTCTACAACGATGGTTACGATGACGAAAACCACGATTACATCGTGCGCACCGGCGAAATCTTTTTTGATCGTTATCGGATAGAAAATAGGATCGGAAAAGGCTCCTTCGGCCAAGTGGCGCGAGCGTACGATCTGCAGGAACAGCAAGATGTGGCCATCAAAATCATCAAAAACAAGAAGCCATTCCACGACCAGGCGCAGATCGAGATTCGGCTTTTGGAGCTGATGAACAAGCATGACCAGGAAAATAAGCATTTTGTCGGTGAGTTAAAGATGCGAAGTCTGCTCTCTAGTTCCTGTAATGCTGTTTAGTAAGAATGAAAGGCCACTTCGTGTGGAGGAACCACCTTTGTCTCGTCTTCGAACTGCTCTCCTACAATCTTTACGATCTCCTTCGTAACACCAACTTCCGCGGCGTCTCGCTTAACCTCACTCGAAAATTCGGTCAGCAAGTATGCGATCATAATCGGTCTCAAACGCTATAACATTTATTGTTAACAGCTCACTTCAACTCTCTGGTTTCTCTCCAACCCTCAGTTGAGCATTATCCACTGCGACTTGAAGCCGGAGAATGTGCTGCTCTGCAACCCTAAACGTTCAGCAATCAAAGTTATCGACTTCGGTTCATCGTGCCAAACGGGTAACCGCATCTACCAGTACATCCAGTCTCGATTCTATCGATCTCCGGAAATTCTGCTCGGAATCTCCTACGACACTCAGATTGACATGTGGTCTTTAGGTAAGGTTTTCTTGTTTGACGCTCATACCGTATCAAATACTTCAGGTTGTATACTTGTGGAAATGCACACGGGCGAACCTCTTTTTGCCGGATCTTCCGAATTCGACCAAATGATGAAGATTGTCGAGGTGTTGGGAATGCCCAGTCAACAGCTGCTCGATACAGCTCCCAAGGCAAAGAAGTTCTTTGACAAGGATGAAGGTGAGTTGTTTGACTTGCTTTATTTGCTGATAATTCCTTTTCAGCGGGTCAATACGTCATTAAAAGACCTCGAGACGGAAAATACTACCGTGCTCCCGGACAACGCACCCTCCGAGACATAATTGGAGTGGAAACAGGAGGACCACGAGGCCTGAGGCGAGGAGAGCCTGGACACACTGTGGAGGAATACGCCAAGTTCTTGGTGCGAACTGCGTGTGGCTCACGTCTTTTGATATTTCCTTTTGCAGGATTTGGTAACTCAAATGCTGGATTACAACCCGAAGACTAGGATCGTTCCTTACGTCGCTCTGCAGCATCCCTTCCTGCTCAACGCTGCTCCGACACCCGGATGCAAGCTCTCGACACCTCCACAACAGATGAGGAGAATAAACCAACAACTCCCTCATCATCAAGTGTCTGGAGGATACGGGGGCTTTGTATGTTGATGGTGTAAAGTAACTGTTTTTGAGAAAGTGTCTTTCCAGCAGCAGATGGATTGCTCCGACTCGAACCACCCGCAGCCGATGGACACGCTCAATCAGTCGCAGATTTCGCTACAGTCAATGCCTTACCAGTAAGCGTAGTTTATTATTGAACATCAGTAAACCGCTGTATTTCAGAACAATCGGAAACGGAGAGGGAGGCATGCACCAGCCCCACCAGACGTCGCAGCTGTTCGCGCAGCATCAGCACCCTCTCCCTACCGTGCAACCGTCATTCGCGTTGCAGTCGAATCAGCAACATGGTTTTCCGAGTTCCAATTCGTGGATGGAACAGATTGAAGTCGACAACACGCCGCCCAATAACTACAGCTACAGTGGTCAGGGAGGAATCTTCTCGGGTTTCAACACCGGACAGTCTGTAGGTTATTGCCTCGCTTATGAGCTTTCTTATTCATTGCTTACAGAATAACCGAAACCTTTCTTTTGACGCAGACATGACAGCATCGCATGTATCCAGATCCAATCTCCAGGTATGTTTTTCCCACGCTTCGCTTATCGTTCTGCAACGTGCTCACATTAATCGTTTTCCTTCCGTTGTTCTTATTAATTCCCTCTTGGCGATTTGCTGCCCAGCAAATTTTGTTTTTCAAAAATGAGAAAAAATGAACTTACTTTAGGGAGCTCCATATGCTAACCAGACGAGTGATTTCGTGGGGAACCGAGGAGCGACTTTCGCAAGCAAATCGGATTCCAAACTTTAGCTTAAACTTTGAATGTGAGTACGTTCCCAGAACTAGCCAAGTCCTGAAGTTCCGTTCCAGAACTCTTAGATCATCTCGAAAACCTTTGAAGACTCTCTTCTGAAGATACTCGTTTCAGCAGCCCATCCGCAACCTTTCCTTTGACAACGGTTCCCAGAACGTGCACTCGAGGTCCTCCCGCTCCGCCAGCAACGCCGCCACAAACCCAACCAACACAATATTTCCTAACTCTTTTATGTTAAACACACAACACCAGATTCCCCAAAGTCAGAATTCTGTCCCTGCTTCACATCCATCCTACTAACCGCCCGAGGGTTTCGGTCGCTCTCTGCCGTTGACAGATTGCTGTGAAGGCAGTTCGAGGAAGAAAGCCGGGGGATTCCCGCAACCTCTTTGAAGGTTCTCAGCTTAAATTATTGTAAAACCACTTGCATCCATGTTCTGTCGCCATTTAATCGTATTAACCTGATGCCGAATAGTCTACGACCTCCTTTTTGCCTTACCGCCAAATTTCCCATGTACTCCCGCACCTTACCGTTTCTTGTAAGGTCTACGTGTATTCGATATATGCTCACACTCGTTGTTTGCTCAAATGTTTCGGTGCCTTTGTTTCCTCTGGAGAATAACAAGAGCACGGAAGTGGTCGTGCACAGAACGAGAGACACGCCGGAAGGGCACTGGACGAGGGCACCGTCGCATTTTTGTACGCGAGTCTTGTGATTGGCTCCTGTTGTCCACCATCTTAGGCGTCCCTGCACTTCCCTTCCGTGACCCCGAATCTGTCAAACTCTCCGCATCACGTACACTTTCGCCGTTTTCTTCTATTTGTACATTCAGTCCTCCATGTTCACCTCCTCTTAATAATGTTCCTTCCATCTGAAATCACCATTTCAACAGTTTCTCGTTTTGGTTCTCCGTGTTTATTGGAGTCATGTTGTTTTCTCGCCTAACCTTGGAATTCTTCTAATCGCACTTCAAAACGCAGTGTTTGGTAAACAATAACTCTAAGGGTCTTGGATCATGTTCCTCTCTCTCTTTCTCTCTTGTTTCACATTTGTTCATAAAAATATGGTTACTGTATGAACATGAAGCGAAAGAAGCGCAAAAAACCCCAAAAAAATTAATAAAAATGTGAAAACCCAAAATGTGATCGTGAAAGTGGGCGGAGGCGGTGTTGCAGCGCTCCCAGATCATCCGGTGGTAACGGTCTGCGGTCCTTTCTGGGCTTGTCGTTAGTCCTACTGTCAGACCTTTTAGGCAGTCTCTTTGACGGCTGCGTGATTATTACACTCGTCGAAAAGTCTACAAAAAACAGCCGTTTCCAGTATTTAGAGGCACAAGCCTAACGCTCTTCGAAACTCGCTTGTGACCTTTCCGTTCCTCCAGTTTCCTTCTTCAACTTCGTTCCACCCTTTCCGTCAGCATGCAGATTGTCAGCCTCTTCGTTTTGGGAGTTGCCCTAGTCGTAAGTGGCCCTATTGGCCAAGTGAGCTAATACACCTTTCAGGGATCGGCGTTTGCCAGACCGTCCCCAACGCCTGAGAGCTCCGAAGAAGTCGGCACAAATATCGACCACGACATCGAGACCCACAAAGTGATGTTGTACTCGAAGACCTATTGTCCCTTCAGCAAGGCGATGAAGGCTCTGCTCGCAAACTACGAGATAAAGGACATGAAGGTGGTGGAGCTGGACCTCGAAGAAAAGATGCACAGCATGCAGGTGAAAAAAGAACTTTTTCAATGTCGTACGTCTGTTTTTGCAGGACCACCTCGAAACCCTCAGCGGAATCCACACCGTCCCTCAGCTTTTCGTCAAAGGGAAATTCGTTGGCAACTTCGAAGAGACCGAGGTCAAGGAAGACACGGGTGAATTGCAACAGATCTTGCGTGACGCCACTGCCATATGATTTCTCCCAAATAAATGTGATGACGACGATTCGGAGTGCTGTAACATTTTGGAAATGGGAAAGGGCATCTCGAGGTTAATGGGACGTTGGTGTCTTCGTGTGCTCTTCTACAAAAGTTGTACTTTCAGCATAGGTCGAGCTGTGAAGCGGTGGAAACGCTGCGCGAGACAGGTGAAAGAAGGAAGTTCTCTCGATTAAAACGACAATCATTTTAACAAATTCGCATTTTCTCCTTGTCAAAGATTGCGTAATACACTTTCAATTGTTGGTCATTTCGATAAAACCGGTTGTCGTTCGACATGAAAGTTCACAGCTGATGGAGGGGAGAGGGGTTTTTTTCCCAATAAGCGCTTCATCCAAAGATATACAAAGCGAAACACAAGAGCATCCCTATTCCGGATAAGACTGCTTTTTGTACATTCATTACAAGACTCCGTTCTTTGCTTTACCTGTTATGCCAAAATCGAATATGGTCGAGAAACAAAGAGTCCATGTGCCAATTCTATCGTAATACTAGCGATACTAGAAACGATCTTCGGTTGTTTATAAACGCCACAAATGTTTATTTTTAGTTTTAATTTGTTTTGAAATGTGCGACCGATCGGATCACGTTTAGAGAAGCTCGGCGTTTGTATCGTCAGCGAAGCGCTCGAACCGTTTCGACTCCTTGTCGGTTCTGGGGAAACGAAGAATTTGTTGACTTGCTCGCTGTCGATCGCGCCGCCAAAACAAGTGTGGCTTCTGGAATTCCAAAACACTATTCGGCAAATGGAAACGTTTGCCTTGGCCGTCTACGTTCGAAATAATCGCGACAATCTTTCCTTGACCCAATTATTTGTTTTCTTTCTTATCCAAGGCTCTTTCCACAAAGCCCGTGTGGTTTCTGGACAGTCTGCGCTAAAGGTCTTTATTTTGTGGCTGGAAAAAGTCGGTCCTACTGAAGCAATAGAATCATCAACCAAACAAACTCGAAACGTGGAGATGATAGTCACTGTTGTCAATGAGCACCTTGACAGTCGGGAAGAGGGAGATTCTGGGCAGCTCTCCCCGAGGAGATCTTTTCTAGAACACATCGAACTGGTCGCTTTTCGGAATGAATGACTAGCGAGTAACAATCGGAGAAACGATAGAACATAGAAACAACTGAGGTGGCAAGTGCAACTCGATTGGCTGCACCGAACGGCGATCACAGATTCATTACCATCTAAATAGAGAGCAGCAAGAAGGGGATACTGTAAGCAGCAGCTGTTGCGGTCGAAAGGACTCATCGTTCCCCGACGATTGAGGCCACGATGCGGCCGACGAACTCCCGTTGCGAAGGTTCGGAGATCAGGTGGTTGTATTTACAGAAGAATTGGTCCTTCATCAGGTCGTCGTATTTCGGTCGCGAGTTCTTGTCCTTGATCAGGCTTAAATCGGTCTTTTTTGTCTTTCCGAGTAGTAAAGCAAAATCTCACCATAAATTAACAAAGGAAATCAATTCGAGCGAGTATTTCGAGTCGGAAGTCATTACGGGAGGATCTCCATTCACGACGCTTGCAACCTGTTCAAACGGTGTTGTCCAGGACGAGTATGGGAACATCCCTGTACATATCTCCACCTAAAAAGATTCTCAGTTCTCAATACTTCTTTTTCTAGTGTTACCAAAGTTATTCCGAGGGACCACACATCAGCGCGGACATCGTATCTGCCTTCACTGAGCCGTTCTGGCTAAAAAAAGAAAATTGAAGAAGTACAACGATCAACTAACCGCCATGTACGGCTGGCAGCCAACGTCGCGGGTTCGAGCTATGGAGTCGACAAGGCATCCGGCAATTCCAAAGTCACACAACTTGATGGATCCGTTACGATCGAGAAGAATGTTCGAAGGTTTTACATCTGAAATACTCAGTTTGACTTCCATCTTTCCTGCTCCTACCTCGATGAATTATGCTCTTCCGTTTCAAATAGTTCAACGCATTTACAGTCTGAAATTGGTTTTTGAGGACAAAAAACACGATTGGCTTACCGAAGCGGCAATTGAACCCACTAATTGTTCGGGTAACTTTTCTTCCTTGGCGTAGATGTCTTTGTACAGCCTGTCGAGAGAGATGTCCAGAACTTCCATGCAGATCCAGCAACAACCTTCCGCAAAAATGGCGCCATAGCACTTGACAATGTTCTCGCAGTCTTCACACGCCGAAATTGTCTTCAGCTCCATTTCAAGCCGCTTTCGGTCATTTGCATTCACGGTCGTTGCCGGAATTCTCTGCATAATGCTCCGCATCAGGTCATACACGCCTTCCAACCGCTTACCTTCACGGCAATCTCGTTTCCCGTTTCCAGATGAACCATTCTGTTCACCGTGCCGTACATTCCACGCCCGATTTCCCCTTTGTCGACCAGATTCGCCGACGTGAACTTGTGCGAGCTCGAGGCAAACGTGAGCGTGCCGGTGCATGGCAAAGCCCTGAAACAAGGTCTTCGTTCATTCACAGCCAACTTCAAAGCAGTCTTACGACATTTGCAGAGGATGGATATTATTTCCATTATCTCGGTCTATCTTATTCGGTATGTTCGAGAAGTCTAAGCGGAAATTCGGAGCTGGCATCAGGCTGTGAGGATCAAGCAAGAGCGGGGAAATCTGCAATCAGCTGTATGGTGTCACGGAATCAATTAACCGAAAGTTTATCATGCGGAGCGGGCCAAATCGTAGAAAGCACAAGTTGTCGTATATGTAGTTTGGCCGAAATCCAATTTCCCATTTGAATCATGTTTTCCGTGTGGGAACCCCGTCGCGTTCAAGTGCGGTCAACAACCGACTTTGGAAGAAATTAATTCTCAAACAAAATACTCGAATAAGTATCAGAGAATATTTCCTGCAAATCAGAGAATATGCTGAATACGAAAACAAAAGTCAAAAATCAGAATCACTTCTCTGAATTCCGATATACGTGTAACTTTGAACAAGGGAGGCCGGCTAACTCATTTGGTTCTCAAGCATTCATCCACTCTTCATAATGAAGCCCGGACACATCCTAATTATGCAAGTCTGTTGTTCGCCTCAAAAATCACCGTAGCGATAAATTGTAGCTGCCAGCTAAGAAAGGTTTCAGAGCTTGGGATGGGCGTTAATGAACACAAATGCAGGCAGCGGCGATATTATGCCTCAAGCAGCGCAGTGTCTCATTATATATTTTGTGTCGCCTCGGAAAAGCGAATCGGCCGCATTTTTTTGCGGGATACGTATCAGCTTGCAGAATTATTGCTTGTCGAACGCGTGATACCAGTAGTCATTCGCGGGTGTGCAGGCGGCCTTGTAAACACTCATTTTCGTTTCACATGTTCACGGCTTGACGCTGAGCATCGTCGTGGTTGTACCACCCTTATTTTTTCCTAGGGTCCAGGTAACGGCGAGGTGCTAGACAGGCTGCAGCTGAAACTGGCAGCCGTTGACGACGAATGATTCGAGAATTCGCTAGAGCCTAACGTTCGAAAATTCCGAGAAAGCATCCTAAAAAGGTTCATTTGCAAACTAATGTTACGTTTGAGTTTAGAAAATTCCGCGGAAAGAAGTTTCTCTGTGGGGACGCTGTTGCCGACTGCACTTAATGAACTTACATGAGGCGAGTAGAAACGATCGCAGATTTCACTCCGGGCTTCTGGTTCTCATTTCCAACGTGATGTGGCCTTCTGGCAGAGTCTCCAGAAGACTTAATCCATTGTTTATACAGCGGTTCCTTCTTGCGGTGATTAAGAATTCAGTCATCACTTTAACATTCAACGCGATAAGGAAATTTTAGTGCGTGCCCGCTTTGTCCGCCGCCGCGCTGAATTCCTTTCGCTCCTTGAGTATATATCCGTTTTGGATTGCATCGCGCGATCCATCTCCGGCTTGCGTTAATCTTCTTACAAGTGCCCCATAAACATCGAACAACAAACAGTTTTTGCGAAATTCGGTCTTCCGAGCTTCGGAAGCCTTGAATCAGTGTGTCCGGTTGAAGCTTCTCTGGATTCCAGACGATGGTAATAATAGCTTTGATCGCGTCGCAACAA